>APFE031688679.1:135588-146379 GCA_000404065.3 Pinus taeda | reverse complement strand
ACTTTGTCTATGTTTAGTATAAGTTATTATACTAGTACAATGTTGGCATGCCTTCAAAGTCTAAAGAGAAAATATTTTATAAGTCTACTTGTGTCATTTCACGATCAATTTTTTTTGTTGTGAATTAGAATGCAATGAAGTATTACTATTTGATTTATATAAAATATAATAATAAATAATAACAAAGTATCACTTCAAACATTATTTCAATCGTCTATTATTTATTCATTAAGTGTATGGTTTATATTGAAATTAGTTACTCAAATATTGTTTTAATCTACCAAGTCTAAAAGATATTGTTTTTAAGTGCATTATTGAATTTGACTATGCACATTTGATATAGTAAGAAGTTATGTTGGTTTAAAAAATCTTTGAACTTAAAAATCGAATAAATGTGTTATGTAATATACATAAAGTATAATCATATGATTACATTGAATTTTAACCAAAATGTTCATATATGTAATAAATAATGTTAAACTCCTCAAAACATAATGGCTATAATATTGATATACAACAAACATTCAAAATTATTTCTAAAGTATATTAATAGATCATTTAAAAGATAAAATTACATTCATGAACCATCTCCACCTAATCATGTGAATTCTCGCAAGTATGTCAAGAACAATTTCTACACCACATTTATTTATCTTGGTCTTCTTTCAATGTTATTCTTCAGCATCCATGCCCAAACTATACTATTGATTGGAATAGATCCAAGTCTCGTGTCATCAAGGTTTGGTACCCAATATGGTTCTGAAATGTATTTCCATGTAATAGGCTTCCACCAGTCAACCTTTACATGAAAATTGTCACTTTCATCCTTGAATATACCTCAGGGGAATTTTGCCATCCAAATAATCTCTCCTTCATCCTCATTTCCTGATCTAACGAGCAGCATCTTTCTTTTCTCAACGTCAATCATAGGATTGAATGTTGGCTTTAGCTTGTTGCACTTGGATCTAACATATATTTATCCATCTATCACATTATCAAAATCTCCATCCATAATACTTGAGAGTACATGGATTTGATTATGGTCATCATATATAATTTGTCTTGTTTTAGGCTATAAATCCTCAAAAGATTAATCACTTTCATTCACTATTGTACGCTAATTCTAGATTTCATTTAATGTATGTAGAAGACCCATTTGCACCTGTAAAACAAAGTAAACAAGATTATTAATTGCTCAAATAAACATTTTGTAAACTCGATAACACTTAACACAAGCTTCCAAATTTTGATTTATCTTTGTTAAGCCTCAAATCCATGATCTTCCA
This sequence comes from Pinus taeda, assembly GCA_000404065.3. Lineage (NCBI taxonomy): Eukaryota > Viridiplantae > Streptophyta > Pinopsida > Pinales > Pinaceae > Pinus > Pinus taeda. Next base: position 145,093 of record APFE031688679.1, on the reverse strand, counting down.
TTGATGAATGTTGTCTTCATCAACACCCTCTACAATCAAATGTGGTTGAGTGACATCAATTTTCAAAATTGTAACATAGTCTACATTAACTCTTTCACAATCATAATAAGTTATAGTCTATATAGGTTCAACCCTTATGATCCCAATAACATTATCATTAATTAGGATGTCAACATAATCCTCCTTTTCCAAAATTATATTTCCATTATAACTCGTATCAATTCTGCAACAACTCAATTCTAATTTGTAACTAAGAATAACCACGTAAGTGCGATTTTATATTGGTCAGAACATAACTTTTAAAAAAGTAATACGGATGAAATCATTTAGAATATTCTGGTAGTCATTTTGTGTTTACTTAAACATTGTTCCCCATCATCTAGTGTTTGGTACCAAATTGTAATATATATATAAATATATATATATATATATATATATAGTATATATATATAATATATATATATAATATATATATAATACTTGGACTCTTTGATGTATGTTGAAAAAATGTTCATAAGAAAATTGTAGAAGTGGGCAATCCACAAAATGGTCTTTTGGAAAATCAAAGAATGTCCAAAATTTATGCTACATAAGATTTTAAAAAGCACTATGTGAAGCAAAAATTATATTGATATCTCACTTAGTGAGAATGTTTGATCTTTAAACTTGATATTGGAAGTCATTCGAGAGCTTTTCTTCCAAATAAAAGTTTTATTACTATAAATGCTAAATAGTTCTCATTTTTATTCTAAAAGTTTCGAAATTACATTTCAAAACCTTATTTACAACGTTAGGACTTAATACCTTTACATATCTAAGGGCATATCATTTGGGATGGATCCATATGGACGTTAAACTCTAAGTCCTCAAAAAGTGTAGATTTGAGTTTCGTCAAATAGTTCTGTTGATGAAAAAAAGTGCGACTTTATGCATCTAAAAATTAGTGAGGTTCATTTTGGAAGCTCATAACTATACAATACAGAGGAGATAAAAATAATATATGTTACTAAAAAATTTATGATTATCACTTAGTTGCATACTTGTGCATTAGAATTAATGTATAAAATATTTCAATAATACATTTATTCATAAACTCCAAATTTGGGCATAGATCATATTTTCTACACGAAAGACTCTATAATATGTGTTAAATTTAGTTCTATAAAAAACACGAATGTATTGTGAACAAAAACATTTTTGAGCAAAATTCGAGTACATTATAGATTTCTTTCTGACACAAGCACAAACATATTGCCAATAACAATGCTATGAGGTAAAATAAAACTAACACATGCAAGATTTCTTTCTAAAAAGAAAATAATAGCATTGGAGGGCGCTAGAAATATAGCGCATGCCATATTAACTTCTAGCACAAACAACCATGTTGCCAGTGACATTGCAATACAAAACAAATCCATCACATGCTAAATTTCCTTCCAATAAATAAATAAATAAAAGGAGTAAAATTCAAGGTGAAACAAATCTAACACATGCAATGTGTTTTCTTTTGTGCAAGAAGGAAGTCTAGCTTATACTAGATTTGTTTTACCTTGCATGGTTGTGTTTATGCTAAAAGGAAATCTAACACATATTAGATGTGTTTTACTATGAAATCTTAGTGTTTGTGCTAGAGACAAATATGATGCACAATAGATTTGTTTTACCCTACATTGTTTTTGTTTATGGTAGAAACAATATAGTGCATGCTATATTTGTTTTACGTTGCAATTCTTTTCTTTGTGCTAGAAACAAATCTAACCCATACTAGATTTTCCTTACAATACAATGCTTTTGTTTGTGATTTTTTTTACATGACAATGATTTTTTGTTTTTCATTAAACTAAAGTTGTTTTACCCTACCATGTTTTCTTTGTGCTAGAAACAAATTAACGAAGACATTAGATCCTACAACGTCTATGGTTCTGCTAGAATAAATTTAACACACATAAGATTTGTTATACCCTTCAATGCTTTTGTTTGTGCTAGAGACAATTGGAGCATGCGCTAGATTTGTTTTACTTACAATGCTTTTATTTGCATTTTTGTTTTGCCTGCAATGCTTTTGTTTTTGTTTTTCCTCACAATAGATTTGTTTTACCTTACAGTGCTAGTGTTTGTGTCATAAATAAATCTATCATGCATTAAATTTGTTTTATCATGAAATTCTTATGTTTATGCAAGAAGGTTATCTAGTGAATGTTACATTTGATTTACTTTGCAATGTTGAAATTTGCGTTACAAAGAAATCTGGTGAACACTAAATTTGTTTTACTTTGCAATGCTTTTGCTTATGCTAGAAACAAATCTAGCAGACACTACATTTGTTTTACCATGCAATGCTTGTGTTTATGTTTTTGTTTTACCATGTAATGCTTTTCTATTTTTTCTTACACTATATTTTTTTACCTTGAAATGCTTATGTTTGTCATAGAAATAAATATAGGATTTTTTCTACCTTGCAATAGTTGTCCATGTGCTAGAAACAAATCTAACATGCACTAAATTTCTCTTAGTCTACAATGATTTTATTTTTGTTAAAAACATATCTAACACAAGTTAGATTCGTTTTAACCTGTAATGATTTTGTTTCTGTTTCTGTTTTACCCTGCAATTCTTTAGTGTTTTTCCTTACAGTGGATTTGTTTTACCTTACAATGTTTAATTCTATGTTGAAAACAAATCTAGTGTGTTGTAGATTTGTTTTACCTTGCAATGCTATTATTTATGCTATAAGGAAATCTTGTACACGACAAATTTCTTTTACTCTACATTGCTTTTGTTTGTGCTAGAAACAAATTTAACGTGCACTAAGTTCATTTGACCCTACAATTGTTATGATTGTGCAAGGAATGTGTTAGATTTTATTTACCTTGCAATGCTTGTTTTTGTTCTAGAAATAAATTTACAGTGCACTAGATTTAGTTTACCATGCAATTCTTATGTTTGTAATGGAAGGAAATCTAGCGCACGTTGATTTTTTTTTAAAACAAATGTAGCACCCACTAGATTTATTTTACCATGAAATGCTCTTGTTTGTGCTAGAAACAAATCAAGTTTGCACTAAATTTGTTTTATCCTATGATACTTTTATTTGTCCTATAAACAAGTTTAGCGTACGCTAGATTTGTTTTACTTGCAATGTTTTTGTCTGTATTAGAAACAAATCTAGTGCACGCTAGCTTTGTTTTACCCTGCAATGCTTGTGATTGTGCTAGAAACAAAACTAGCACGCGCTAAATTTGTTTACCTTGCAATATTTGTCTTTATACTAGAAACAAATCTATTGGGTGCTAGATTTGTTTTACCCACAATGTTTGTGTTTGTGCTAGAAAGAAATATAGGGTGTTTTAGATTTATTTCACATGCAACACTTATGTTTGTGCTAGAAACAAATTTAGTGGACATTCGATTTGTTTTACCCTGCAATGCTTTTGTTTATTCTAGAAACAAATCTAGCACACACTAGATTTTTTTTACCCTGTAATGCTTGTGATTCTGTAAGAAATAGATCTAGCTTGCACTACATTAGTTTTACCTTGTAATGTTTGTCTTTGTGTTAGAAACAAATCTTGTGTGCACTAAAATTTTTTACCATGCAATGTTTCTGTTTGTGCTAAAACAAATCTAGCACACATTAGATTTATTTTACCCTGCAATGCTTATGTTTATACTAGAAAAAAATCTAGTGTGCTATAGATTCTTTTTACCCAACAATGATTTTGTTTGTGCTAGAAATAAATCTAGCATGTGTTAGATTTATTTTAATTTGCAATGCTTATGTTTGTGTTTTTGTTTTACCCTGAAATACTTGTGTTTTCCCTTACACTAGGTTTATTTTACCTTAAAATACTTCTTTTTGTGCTAGAAACAAATCGAGTGGAAGCTAGATTTGGTTTATCCTACGATGTTTTGTGTTAAAAACAAATATGGTGTACACTAAATTTATTTTACCCTACAATTTTTGTTCTTGTGCTAGAAACAAATCTAACACACGTTAGATTTATTTTACCTTGTAATGCTTTTGTTTGTGCTTTTGTGTTTTTCTTTACACTAGATTTGTTTTTCCTTACAATGCATGTGTCTATGTTAGAAACAAATCTAGCGCGTCCTACTTTTGTTTTACTTTCAATGCAAGCATTTATGCTAGAGGAAAATCTAGCACATGTCAAATTTGTTCTACTTTGCAATGTTAGTGTTTGTGCTAGAGAGAAACCTAGGACGCATTAGATTTATTTTACACTGGACTACTTTGGTTTGTGTTTTTCCTTGAACTGTATTTCTTTTACCTCAAAATGTTTGTGCTTGTGTTAGAAACAAATCTAGTGAGCACTAGATTTGATTTACCTTGCAATGTTTGTCTTTATGCTAGGAACAAACATAACACATACTAGATTTGTTTTATTGTGTAATTTTTTTGTTTCTACTAGAAAAAAATATAGTGCACAATAGAATTGATTTAGCTTGCAATGCTTGTGATTCTGTGTGGACTAGATTTGTTTTACCTTGCAATGGTTATTTTTGTTCTAGAAACAAATCTAATGTACACTAAATTTGTTTTGCCTTGCAATTGTTTATTTTTCGATTAGAAGCAAATCTACCACACAATAGATTGGTTTTATTGCAATGTTTGTGTTTGTGATGGAAGGAATTCTAGTGTGCGGTGTATTTTTTTTTGTCTTACAATGCTTGTGTTTGTCTGAAGAATAAATCTAGTGGGTGCTACATTTATTTTACCACTACAACAAAAATGACTTTTAGGGGGTCGTTAACTACCCCCAAAAGTGGGAATTGGAGGCAAATTTAGTGTGAGGGATGGTTTTTTAAACACTCCCCTCCCGCCCCCACCCCCCCCCAACCAAAAAAAAAAAAACAAACAAAGCATCACTTCTAAAAGTAAATCATTTTACAGGTGGGATTTTAAGAGATACAACCACCCCAAAACACCACTTTTGAGGGTTCTTTGGAACCACCCTTGAAAACCGACTTTCCAGGGAAGGTTTTTAAATCCCCCCACCCACCATAAAAACATCACCTCTAAAAGTTAAGCCTTTTAGGGGTGATTTTTGAAAAGATATAGACCACCCCCAAAGTGATTTTTAAAAAGATATAAACCATGCGCATTAGGAACCTCACTCATAGCATATTTTGGGAGCGTTAGGATCCCCCTTTGAAGCAACTTATGGGGGGGGGGGGTTAGAACCCCCCTCATACTGACTTACAAGGGAGGTCAAAAACCCCTTTGTACCACCTTATGGGGGTGTTAGGAGCCCCCTTCGTACTATCTTTTGGGGGTGTTAACAGCCCCCCTTGTAGCAACTTGCGGGGGGCCTTGAAACCCCCCTCATAGAAACTTTTAGGGGCATTAGAAACCCCTCTTATAGTAGATTTTAGGGGAGTTAGGAGCCCCCCTTGTAGCAACTTACAACAGGAGTTCAAAACCCCCTTTATAGTAGCTTTCAATGGCAGTTACAAACCCCCCTTTGTAGCAACTTACAAGTAGATTTGAAGCCCCTCATAGAAGCCTACAAAAGTAGTTTTAAACCCCCTAAGTAGAAATTTTTGGAGGTGGTTTAGAACCCCCCCCCCATAACAACTAAAGAGGGTGGCTTAGAACCCCTCATAAGAACTTATGAGAACAGTTTAGAAAACCCCTCTTAGCCTATGGGGTGTTTCAGAACCCCCTCATTAAAACCTACAAGGTAGATTTATAACTGCCCCTCAAATAATTATTATTTCATAGCATATATCAGTAAGAGAAATTTGAACATATTGTAATTATTTGAAAGATTTTTTTCTAAATAAAAATAAATAGTTCTATTTAGGGACAATGACAATCCCATTCATAATAAGATTGTGTATTTATAAATAAATAATCAAGATGCATAACCTCATATCTTCAACAACCCTAAGAACAACTAGTCGTCAATACACAAAAAATCGATTTCTAATCTATACAAACACAATCACCATCACTCGCAAAAGGATAAAAATAAAAATATTTACATTTGAAATAGCGTTATAACAAACATAGAACAAAAACATATCATAAGCCATCATTACCACAATGAGTAACAAAAAACTAAACTATAGCAATGATTATCTTCATATACATTAAAATTTTGAGGTAATGGAGTTGAAACTTGAAAATATTAAAAAAAAAATCAAAAGAAATTTCAATATGTGCATTTCCATAAAAGTTAACAATGGCATTCAAATAAACAATATAATCAATTAATTGATACATGCATATTCAAAAAAATTAAGAGGATGAAAATGTAATTTTAAATTTTATTACATATAATAATGGACAAATAAATCATGAATATATAGTAGTTGTTTATGAACATCCAACCATATGCCTTTATAATCTTGTGGAACACAATCCATGTGACCATCACCTATAACTTCATTATCTTTACATTTTCTCCCTTCCAAGTCTACAATAACTGATAAATATGCATACTCCAATTCATATGTGTTTCTATTTCGCAATCCCTTTAGAGGACATGTGAGAGCTGCATACCAATCATTCCCTATAGGGTCTTGTACATAGAATACTTATTTCTCTTGTCATGCTAGAATAAATGGATCATCTTGCACTGTCTTCACTTAAGCATCTCTTTATACTTACCATTGAGAAACAAATTTCATCAACTTTCATTCCATTCTTTAAGTGTACATCTACCTAATTACAATTGAACAAGGGATACTTCACAAAATGGTAGTCCAACATGATTAGTTCTTAGATCACTCCATAATATGTTGTCATTTGAAATATAGGATTTTTGTATTTTGCACTTGATCTCATTAGTACTTTTGCATCTATGCACACACCATTATTTTATGTGGCCCTAGTATTCTCTGAGTTTTTAATACTTAGTTCGCTTGTCATGCTAGAATAAATAGATCATCTTGCACTGTATTTACTTAAGCATCTCTTTAGATTTACCATTGAGAAACCAATTTCATAAACTTTCATTCCATTCTTCATGTGTACATCTACCTAATTACAATTGAACAAGGGATAATTCAAAAAATGGTAGTCCAACATAATTATTTCTTGGATCACTCCATAATATGTTGTCATTTGACATATAAGATTTTTATCTTTTGCACTTGATCTCATTAGTTCTTTTGCATCTGTGCACACACCATTATTTTATGTGGCCCTAATATTCTCTGAGATTTTAATATGAAATCTACACCCATTGATTTGGTATCCCTCATGCTTAGTTGCATATTTCCTTGGGCCTTGTGCTAACCATTCAAGGTTATCAGAGATATTTGTTTTTCCTTCCACGTGTAAATTATGAAATGTCATTAGAAAACCATGAAAACTCAAATTATATAAAAGGAATCTTAGTTTCATACATCATAATAGCCTTGTTTGATGAATTTTAAATAATTATATTATAGTCTTTAAAAATGTATCGTTACTTGCTTCCTGAACTAATACATAAATTTTTGGTTGTGGAGATCTTCTACCAAGGCTTCATCTTTTTGGGTTGGGATGTTTTAGTGGACAATTTCACTCAAGTGTATCCTAATTTACAATAATGTCAATAAGCGACTTTTTCAATATATTTAAATAGGTTTTAAAAAATTGTTTTAAAAGGTTGTGTTTATTATTTACTCTATCCATGGTTGAACTTCATCTATATTGTGCAAGATCCACCTATTGGCTTGTAACAAAATGGTATTATCCATTTAAATACAATCCCCACTAGATAAGGCCTTCCCATAGTGACCAACAACTCCCTCTTCATCATCCCAAACTTCACTTCTAAGATTCATGCTTTCGATATATTCCATATTGCGAGCATATCCAACACAAAATTTGATGGATTCCTACATAATGTATTTTTCGGTTATGCACACTTCAGGGCTATTCTTGTTCTTCACATGACCTTTGAAATGTTTTCATAGTCCAAACCCAATGATGTAATGAACCTTTTTGTAGCATTCTAGAAGTGTATTTTCTATAGGAAGCATTTATTTTTGCAACTTCAACAATTTGGTGAAACCTGTGTCAAACCATCCAATTTTTATTTTAAGATTGTACAATTTCACAATGCCCAATAGCATAGTGAAACTAGTGCAACCCAGGTACAATGGTGTTTTAGCATCTTCAATTAACATATGATATTGTTTAAATATCATCCATTTCTTCCATTAATGATGGTTGGTCAATTTCAAAGTTCACATTTGGCTTTTCATTAAAACATTAGTAAACAACATTCAGCATTTCAACCATATGATCATCAAGCATGGTTGCATCATCGTTATTGTCATTCTTAAGAACTTCAATATTATTCATAAGAAATATCACAGACTCATCAACATGATTATCATATTGATGTTTCACTATTGTTAATTAGCCTATCATTTGGAAATCCCAAATACAATGTAAACAAAACTTGAAAACATCAACATTATCCATTATTGTAACCAGATTTTGACACTTGGATTTTCCTTCTTTAAATTTTAACCAACAATTAGGTTGAAATGAAATTGAATATGTATATAAGCTCAAGCTATTTTTTATGAAAATTCTCATGATTATAGTTAATAAGGACTAGAGTGCACTTAAACGGATTCATTGGTTGAATAAAATCTCATGTTTCATTGCAAAGATAACTAGCCTAAGATGTTAGTGTTTAAACAAGGTCAATACGATCCAATCGTTTATATCTTTCAACCCAAAGGTTATAATTCTTATCGAATAATCAACGTTTGCTCAACTAAAATGAAATATACCAATCTAACAAGATCAAATATTTGGTAATACTTTGATCTAAATGCAATATTCTCATCAAATCTAGAAGTGAGCACACGTTAGTGTAGCGCTCCATGAAATGATTGAAGGTCATGAAGGAAAGGGCTCCATGGAGCTGAATTCACATGGAATCCCCCCAAGTCTAATCTCATATTCCTTGAAGGAAAGGTTATATTTGTCATGTTCATCCTTTCATGAAGGGTATTCTCCTAGAAACCTCCTCAATTGTTCATAAATGATGCCAAAGAACACTAATGATGAGCCATGCCTCCAAATATGCAAACTTTCCTTTGGGAATGTGACAAGTATTATTAAATAGAGAATAATGTATGAAAATATGTAAAATCACTACCTAAAGATAAGATTTGCAATGCATCACGCTCCTCTTAGGTTAGGCACTAATCATAAATCAAGAACTTATGCTTTAAAAAGTCACTTCCACGATATCATGCCCAAGACATGATCATCAAAACCACTATTGTTTATGGTTTAAAGGTTTGATGACCTCATTCACTTTAAGTCGAAGAGTCTAGGACGGAGAGAGTGGAAAGTCTACCACCAACCTAGATACATCTTAACTTCAGATCTACCAAGTGTCGAGGGGGATCAAATTTCTTTTCACTCTAAAAAAAATTGCATCTTTAGAGATTTGATCTCTTGAAGATTTGATCCCCTCGACACTTTATAGAGCCAAAACTAAAATGAATCTAGGCTTATATATAAACATAC
>APFE031688679.1:111581-133980 GCA_000404065.3 Pinus taeda | reverse complement strand
TTTAAAATTAAATAATTAAAAAAATATTATGAATATACAAGATTACATATTCTAAATATACATTAAATGAAAATATTATAAATGAATAGAATTCTATCTGGAAAAACAATACTTACATACCTAAAATTAAGATTGGAATATACAAATAAGTAAAATCATGTAAGAATAAAACAATACAAACAAAATAATAAAATAATATATGGAAAATTATTTAACCCAAAATCCATGCATGTGGTATCTTTTATTTTCAATTTCATATCTCTGTGTATACTCTAAATTTTATATTAATTATGATACAAACTCAAAAATACATAACCATAGTGATTGGGAAGCAATTGAGTACATAAAAGAAATATCAAGGACATTCTAAGTAGTAGAAGAGGTAAGTTTGAGTGTGAAGAAAACAATTAGATTTTTCAATTTCTGGCCCAATCCATCTATCAATATAAAACATGGCTTTGCTAGTATTGCATCAAGTTTTTATTAAATCTTGGTGCATTTTAGTTTAGTCTGTGACATAGTTTAAATTCAATTCAACTTTAACTATATAGGAAGATGTGAATGTTTAAATTAAACCTCTTATGTTCAAAGAAAAATTAAACAATAAACTTATAATAATATTTTAATTTTAAAAACAAGAGCTACTTGGTGGTCACGTCATTGTTTTTGTCTTTTTTTTTGATAGATGTATTTTTTTGCATGCAGTTATGGACCATTTAAAATTCTCCCCAAATGATTGAAAGAAATAAAGAATATATTTAATATGGTCGTTGTGCTAGCTAAACACTATTTATAGAGTTAAATCTTATTGGGATTTACTACAGGTTATTTAAAGATGTATCTAATTTTAGAAGTGATGACCTAAGCTGGATAATAACTTCTTAGATTGAACTTCTAACATGTAATTTGATCTCATTTGTAATATAAACGTAGAACAAAATTACCAATGTAAAAAAAAATCTAAAACAATTAAGCAAAAAACATATAACATTTATATACTTAGTGAGTTACAAACAACTAGGATTTTTTGGAAAATAAATTATATACGAAAATTAACCTCAAAGCAAGAACATTGCTCCTCTATAGATTCTCAAACATTTAGAACCAAAACAAACCCAACAAAGAAACATTGGCTTTTACATATGCACATAAATTTATTCAAGTCTTAATTTTATATATGAAAATTATATTTACAATAAAATTATTTTATGAAACTCCGTAGTAATTGATAAGTATTAACAAAAGTCACATGGGAAGAAAATGAATTTTTCATATAGAAACACTCTCAAATAATTAAATGTTCAACACAAAACAACAAAATCTCACACTATTTAAATATCATTTAAATATTGTTCAAATAGAGGCTTCATTGTTTTTCAATGAAATGAAACAACATGAGACATCCATGAAAGAAGTTTATTGCTCTTGAGACACAAAAATTGTAATTGAAAATAAAGTTGTTAAGAATGATTGTAACTTTATGCAAAATGGTGGATGAAGAAGTTTAGATGTGAAGCTCAGTGACAGAACTTAATAGTTAAACAAAGGAGGCAAAATTTCAAATCCACAAGTCATTGCTTCATGTAAACCTGAGGAATGCCTCCTCGGAAACAAATGGTGTCCTTATTGCCATTTTAAATAACAGAGGAATGTCCAAAAGTTTTTTCTAGTCTTATATACTAAACATAACATGGAGTAACATTATTGAGTAAGCAAAAACCATTTTTTCATTTTTTCCTTGAATATGCACATGATAATCCATACAACAATATAGGCTATGCCAGGGAAAGTATGTTGTTATGAGAATCAAAGAAATTTCCACCCAAACATGAAAGTTGACTTTAGTAATACATATTTACATATAAAACATGAAAACATGTTAACGCTTAATTTTGTAATGACACGAAATGTTCAGATTTTTGCCATGTAAAGCTTGCTGACAAGTTCACCTTTTATTTTGTAAAAACCGAATATTCAGTTTTTTGTCATATAAAGCTAGCAAACAGGTTCACCCTTAATTTCACAATGACACAAAATATTCAGAGTTTTGTGAGGACTGGCCCACAACTAGGATAGTTGTAGGATTCTCTCATGTTACAAGGCATTAAGGATGCACTTGCTACAAACAGGCTATAAAAAAACAAATAGGACAATAATATAAAGCTGTAATCAATATTTTAGGTTAGCAATGTGGTGTACATCTCCAAACAAAACCTTTAGGTAAGGATTTGACCCCAAAAAAACAATAAAAGTAAGTCTTAAACAACTCATGCATTAAAATATTTTGGTTACTACATTAGAATACAAAGCCAAATTCATAATCACCACTAAAACAGCCAAACCTTATCACCTAACCCATCTAATATACAATCAACTTAAAATATATAACAAAATCATACTTTACAAGAACAACAGTCATACACAAGTAGCCAAATTTGGGAGTTTCAATATTTATAATATAAGCCATGTTTTTTGTGGGAACAGTCAAGAAAACTTGGCTACAAACAACAAATAAAAGTTCATAAAATCAGATTACTTGGTTGCGCACTCATTTATCTAGGACTGTACAGGCCATTTATTATTTATGGCTGTAACAGGAAGAAGAAAATGCAAGAGTGACCTTTATAGCAGGTCTTATGAGGGCATTTAAGCATGGCAGCTTCATGATGCTAACAGTCCCCTGAATCCTCTGAAATCTGGGTGCAATAACTATGGAGCTGTGAAGACCATTAATGTTGTTGGCGACAAGATACTTTTCAGTAACACCGGAAGAAGCACAATTCATAACACATCACTATTCAATAATACAAACTGGAGTTCTACACTCATCAATTCATGGCTCTTATTCATCTAAAGACGAGAAGATTTAATTTTCTTATTCATAAGTGTTAAGAGACAGAAGTCTTGAAGATGGTCCACAACAAAAACCTCAAGTGCCTGGCATGAAGTGTAATTATCCACACCAAAGCCAACGAGAAGACAAAAAAAAGTGAAACAAGGTATTTTTTCTCTATCACCTCTCTTGTGCACATGTTAAGAAACTAAAAACTATACATATGGGAATAGATTTGTGAGCTCCAACTATAAATTAAAGTTGTTGCATTTTCTACAAACGACAGTATAATATTCAGTGAGCTTGATCAATTGTGGATGAAAAGACATTTTCCTTGGCTTCATTTTAACTCTGAATTTTGTGCATGTGTGAAGAAACTAATAATTGAACGTGTGGGAATGGATTTATGAGCTCCAACCGTGAATTAAATTTGCTGTATTTTCTGCAAATGGCAGTATAATAGTCAGTGAGCTTGATCAATTGTGGATGGAAAGACATTTTCCTAGGATTCATTTTAACTCTAAATTTTATGTTCCGGTTTCAGGTGTTGATGCAATAACTTGATAAATTTGGACTTCAAACTGAACATTGGACTCTTATTTCAGGAGAAATTATCTCCAATGTATCACATAATTATAATATGGCAGATTTATATTACAAAGTAACTAGAGCTCTACCCGATTGATGCAAGACTGCAGTTTTAGGATGGCTTTTGCAACTATGGTGATCCCTTCAAGGAATAAGAAGAATGTAGTATGAAATTTCATCACTCAGAAACTAGTGTGGATAGTCTCTTAGAATTCCAAATACTTCAAGAGATATATGTAGGCATATTCAAATAGAGAAGTATGTGTTTCCTTCTTTGAGAGGAGAAAACAGAACATATAGTGGTGCAAGTTTTTTACCATACAAGAAATCTCAAAAAGATATATCCAAGAGAATCATATAATGAGCAGTGTAATCTATAGAACTTTGCGAATTCCAGAACATGAGAATATCACCATCGAATGTAAACGATAAATCTGAGGTTGATTCATGCATTTAATCTCTCTTGCATGAGCTTTAAATTTTATTTATTCTATGAAAAGAGATCTTTGCAATGCTTCTATAAATTTCATAACATATGATATCCAATTACTTTCAACATGATGATGCTAAGATAGGAAATTTCGATTATTTCCAGAACATATGTTCACACTGGTCCATCTGTATGTGATGGATAACATAAGGCTACCTGGAAGTGTTTAGTTGTTGAGAGGGTTGCATATCAAATTTGTGTCGCTTGTGAATATGTCAATATGAGCTTGAAAAAGAGACTCAAAAGACATGAGTGAATCTTTCTGTCTTTCTGTGGTTGCTCAAAATTACTCAAGAATATAATGTGCATTTCACTGTAAGAAGGGTAGCATTGGAACTTATGTACATGTAGATCATTGCTCCTATAGTTCACTTATTTTAACAATATTGTTACTATTAGTATTGTAATAAATATTTTCTTTTATGTCATGATCTATAGATTTCAATGTTATCTTCTCAGTATGATCTGATATAGATCCGTGAAAATGTAAACTTTCTTTGTTAAGGAATGAAACTCTGTTTTTTTCTCCAGAAAAATAAATTATACGTTATTCTACCTTTTGTTCAATACTCATTGTTGTTTTAGTATTTAACAAAAGGACTTTAAATATAAACATACCTAGAGTTACTTTGAACAGATGCAGCCAAAGAAGTCGAAATCCCAAAGCAGTTATCTTAAGGTCTGCTATGGCAGCTAGTTTTCCCCACCCAATTCCACTTTCGTTTCAATGCCTATATGCAACAGATTTCATCAACGGATTTTACAAAAGGAATTAATATGGCATGGAAGGCTAGTAAAATTAAAATTTATATTTATACCTCTGGTGGGCAATGGCATTCAGGGTAGGTATGAAGGGATGTGAAGCCTTTCTTATCTTATCTTTTGTTCAATAATCAATGTTGTTTTAGTATTTAACAAAATGGCTTTAAATATAAACATGCATGGAGTTACTTTGTACAGATGCAGTCGAAGAAGTTGAAATCCCAAAGTAGTGATATCAAGATCTACTATGGCAGCTAGTTTGCTCCACCCAATTCCACTTTTGTTTCAATGCCAGTATGCAACAGATTTCATCAATGGATTTTATAATGGAATTAATATGGGACAGAAGCAGTGATCAAATTTGAAGGGCAGGTCTTAATTTCATTTAGAAGGGCACACATCTAGGTCACACTTCTAGAATGAAAAGCATAAAAAAAAATAGCAATTCAATTGACAATAGTAAATTATTTTCAAATTTCTTTTTATTTTTTCACAAACAAAAAGATACTACTATATCAAAGGCTGCATTAGTAAATGAATTACTCTTCTTACACGCGTATACTATGTCATAAAGAAATTGTATGCAGCATTACAGTTTCAAGATGAGCAATTGCAGAGACAAAGCATGTTAAGCATATAAGTTTCAGATCGGAAAAATCTGAAAGTGAAATATTGGGGTGGCATATTTGTTTTTATTGTTTATAATTTAAGGTTTCTTGATCTGAAAATGTTCTTAAGGGATTTTATTTATATTTCCATGCAGCAGTTGATGTTTTCCTAATTTAAATTTGTTTTATGGTTTATAATTTAAGGTTTCGTGATCTGAAAAGGTTCTTTAAAAATGTCAATATGTTTTTAATGACAATGGTTTCGGTCAAAAATCTGGAAAAAAGTAAAAGCAAAAACTGTGTTTTTTTTCAAAGAAATAACAAAAATGTAAATATGTTTTTACTGACAATGGTTTCAGTCAAAAATCTGGAAAAAAGTAAAAGCAAAAACTGTGTTTTATTTTTCAAAGAAATAACAAAAATGTAATATTTACAGTGAAAAAATTAAAAAAATACTGTTAACAGTAGTGAAAATACCTGTTAATTGTAATAACGTAATTGTCCTCCTTGCTGATTGGCTATGGAAAGCAGCACTACCAACCAATACACTCTGAATCCGTGGATGTTTTTGGTAGCTTTTCAAGCAATTAACTCCAACGCGTCACTGCGGCTTTTCTCATTCGCCCTCTTTCCCACAGGCCAGTTTATAATAACATAGAACTAACATGCTTGAATTCCTAACATAGAATTAACATGGAATCAGGATAGATATAACATGCTTGAATTCCTCACCCCTCTTATCCAAACCACTAGAGGTCAATCAAAACAAAGAAGAGTTCTACAACTAAAACAGAGGTTGGAGAGGGCCCCAGTAATGGATGACTAGAAAGGGAGAGGAAAGGGTACTGGCAATGAGATTTTAGCTATGGAAACAAGGAGAAGGGCTCCATCGAGATTGATGAATAATCATTTTAGCCAAGCGGCCAATTTTCGCTATGCCTCCTATATGATAATTCACAGGCCAGGAAAAACACAGCTAGCAGATTTGAAGGCCAAGCTTCTGCGGTCTCTGCCGTGAAATTCACTGCATGTCACTCTCTAATGCATGCATATTTTCTTATGAAAATGCAGAACAATAGGAGACCAGCAAGAGCCACGTCGTCCAGGCAGAGAAAGATTAAAAGCATACACAGAAAGGCCGAATCTTGGAATGCCCTAAAACAACCAAAAAGAGTTTACTTCGAGAAAATATTATTAACAGAAAGCAGTTAGTGTCTCTCTGTATACATTTAGGTTTAAGTCATCCAGATGATAAAATTAGAAGTTTCAGGCCTGAACCATGGAAGCAAGTATGGAAAAGGAGCCAAAAAAATCAAATCTATCAGGTGACGAGCATCCATGGACAATCCAATTTTTTAAAATAATTTCAAAATCATAATATGAAATTCATTATTTAATTACCAAAATTAATATGAAAAGACAAAGGTTCCTTGTGTTGGTATTGAAGTAATTGCAGGGAAAATGATCCCACTTTTTTGTATGCTATTTTCTGCCATGGATCATAGCAAAAAGAAAAAATGCAATGTGGGTATTGAAGTAGGGAAAGGAAAATAGCATGGAAAGAGTCCAAACACAATTTAAATACTCCAGATCAAGCAAGAACCCCAGAAAAGAATTCTCGGCTATTAAAAAGAATCCATAAATTCGTAAAAACACCAACTGAATCTATAAATTCGTAAAAACACCTAACTCTTTCTACACAAATTGAAAAATATAAATATCAAAGCAGAATGAGCAACTTACAGATCTATTTGTATTCAATCTTGCTCCTTCACGAGGTACCCGGTCCCGAGTATATATTGGTGATCATGGATTCTGTAATTGTTGTATACGAAACGACAGGTACCCAGTCACGAGTCACGGCATCAGTGATCACCGATTCACCACTTGTGTATTCAAAACAACAAATTCCTTTGTGTATTGAATTTGGGGAATTGAGAATCGAATTAGAGATGAGGAGAGCCCAGGAAGAAGAGGGCTGGGTGCGGGGTGCCAAATTGCCAATGGCCATAAATTCATAATGTCCAGATTCAAAACTTTTTTCATTATTATCTCTGTATGTGCCGATTTAGCAGTTTTAGATTTTAGAAACTTGCATCATATGCATAATGAAAAACAACCTAAAAAGAAAGAAACTGTTATTTTTGAAATAAAAGTTTCTCAAAATTTAAAATTTAATCCCCAAATTTAACATCTTTAAAATTTTAATTCTAAAAAAAATGAAATTTAAAAAAAAGGTCAGCCCTTCTTAAAAAATTTTAAAATATTATTCAATTTTTTTTTAGATGTCAAAAATCATATTTTAAACTTTTTTTGACTTGTAAAAATCTCTCCCTACTTCTCTGACGTGCCAGAAGCCCTTTGAAGGGCTCTGACGTGTATACCTCTGGTGGGCGATGGCATTCAGGGTAGGTATGAAGGGGATGGGAAGCTTTTCTTATCTTATCTTTTGTTCAATACTCAATGATGTTTTAGTATTTAACAAAATAGTTTTAAATATAAACATACCTCGAGTTACATTGTACTAATGTAGCCAAAAAAGTCGAAATACCAAAGTAGTGATCTCAAGATCTGCTATGGCAACTAGTTTTCCCCACCCAAATCCACTTCCGTTTCAATGCCTGTATGCAATAGATTACATCAATGAATTTTACAAAGGAATTAATAGGGGATGGCAGGCGAGTAAAATTAGAATTTATATTTATACCTCTGGTGGGCGATGGCATCTAGGGTAGGTATGAAGGGGATGGGAAACCTTTCTTATCTTATTTTTTGTTCAATACTCAATGTTGTATTAGTATTTAACAAAATGGCTATAAATATAAACATACCTAGAGTTACTTTGTACAGATGCAGCCGAAGAAGTTGAAATCCCAAAGCAGTTATTAGGTATGAAGGGGATGGGAAACATTTCTTATCTTATTTTTTTGTTCAATACTCAATTTTGTATTAGTATTTAACAAAATGGCTTTAAATATAAACATACCTGGAGTTACTTTGTACAGATGCAGCTGAAGAAGTCGAAATCCCAAAGCAGTGACCTCGAGGCAGCTAGTCTGCCCCACCCAATTCCACATTCGTTTCAATCCCTGTATACAACAGATTTCACCAACGGCTTTTACAAAGGAATTAATATGGGATGGAAGGCGAGTAAAATTAGAATTTATATTTATACCTCCGGTGGGAAATGGTATTCAGGTTAGGTATGAAGGGGATGGGAAGCCTTTCTTATCTTATCTTTTCTTCAATACTCAAAGTTGCTTTAGTATTTAACAAAATGGATTTAAATATAAACCTACCTGGAGTTACTTTGTTCAAATGTAGCTGAAGAAGTCGAAATCCCAAAGCAGTGATCTCAAGATCCGCTATGGCAGCTAGTTTGCCCCAGCCAATTCCACTTTTGTTTCAATGCATGTATGCAACATATTTCATCAATGGATTTTAAAAAGGAATTAATATGTGATGGAAGGCGATTAAAATTAGAATTTAAATTTACACCTTTGGTGGGAGATGGCATTTAAGGTAGATATGAAGGCGATCTGAAGCCTTTCTTATCTTATGTTTTGTTCAATACTCAATGTTGTTTTAATATTTAACAAAATGGCTTTAAATATAAACAAACCTGGAGTTACTTTGTATAGATGTAGCTGAAAAAGTTGAAATCCCAAAGCAGTGATCTCAAGATCTGCTATGGCAGTTAGTTTGCCCCACCCAATTCCACTTTCATTTCAATGCCTGTTTGCAACAGATTTCATCAATGGATTTTACAAAGGAATTAATATGGGATGGAAGGAGAGTAAAATTAGAATTTATATTTATACTTCTGGTGGGCGATGGCATTTAGGATAGATATGAAGGGGATGGGAAGCCTTTCTTTTCTTATCTTAGGATACTGGGCAAGAGATTAGATGTGAATTTTGTCTCTAAGATCTTGTAGGGGAGCCATCCCCTGTCCCACCCTGCTACATATGTAGGGGCGGAGTGGAGCACTCACTGCCAATCTCTTACTAATGTGAAATCGAGTATAAACTATGAAATCAGGTGAAATCGAGTCTAAACTAGGCAATCAGGTGAGATCTCGCTCATGGGTCTAACCAGAATCTCAGTGCATTAATGGGTTCGAGTTTCACTTCTCTTCAGGGAAACTCCAATACATGGAAACCATTCAACAGACGTGGGTGAAAATTGGGCATTAAGCAATGACTTTTTACGTGCTCTGTTTTCCATTCGCCTTACAACCCTCTCGACAGTGAAAACACTCATTATAGATAAAGTTATTCTAGATAATTGGTAGAAAAATTATAGATAATGTCGTCTATATGCAGAAATTTTAATGATCCATAGGATATCTAAAATAATAATGTGACCTTTCCTGCTCTGAGTGCTGCACTATTTCCAAAATTCTGGGTCGAAAAAATTCCAAAGCACAGTGCAGATGTATCTACTTGTCGTGACCGCTACAGTAAGGTAAAATGAACTATCGATGGGTCCTGTGAGATATTTATTGCTCCTTCGAATATTGTTTAATCACTAAGTAGGAATAAAACCTTATGATATGTAATTATATATAAATATAAATGTGGGGATTACATATAAATAAAAATGTTCATTTTACTCAAACAAACAGAAGGAAAAATTTTAAAGAAAAAAAATTACTACAGCAACAATCTCTCAATATCATGTGTATATAGATAAATTTCAAAAAAAAATGCAATTTGAATAACTGGGAGATAAGTTTCATTCAGTGAGCAAAAACTGAAAATAAATAGATATCAAATTCAAAAAAATATGCAGCCCCATATTGGATCCTAACAAAGGTGGATGGGGATCTAAATTTTTCTTACATGGAGAGTGTCACATCGCAGTGGATCCCTAGACGAAAATTATGGCCACTGCCTCCCATTACATAAAATCTGTTGTTGTCCCTTTTTTTTTTTATGTATGCTAAGCACTGCACTCCACATATTTGAGGACCTATGCCCCATGGACTGATTTCCAAGCCCATGAAATCCTCGGGACTAATGCATTTGTGTGTTATTACTACTAGCTTCCTTGTTGCGGATGCCCTCCTCCTCCCATAGGACAAAGCATGGTTGGATACCTCTAACTAGATGGGGCCTCCAACTTCACCGCTGGGAACTATGCCTTATTATGAAACCTAATAATTTTCTACTCTCTGCATGCCCTCTCCAACTTTAAAATCTTGGTTAACCTCATTATTGAAAGAAAATATATTTTTAGAAACCATAAATCCGAGGGTTTAAGGGTGAAATTGTGGCCAAATCCTACAAAATGAAGATCGAAAGCTAAGGGAAAAATAGGAAAACTCAAAGCAGTGGACGAATCCCACCGGCTTTAACGAACTTCCACAGTAATGAAGCTCTGAAGTCCCTCGACTCAGAAAAGCCGAGTAAGGATCCTTTGAATTTGTTTAGTTGCTTAGTTTAAGATTGTGTAGTTTTGGGATCAAAAGATTTTAAATATTTTAAGCCTTCACCTCGTGGAACTAATAGCCTATTTCATGTGAGGGATTAATTTAATTTTGTATAGCTATGTTAATATTATTAAAAAATCTACCCTTGAAGGCTTGGATGAAAATGGTGAAGTATTGTTGTATAGTAGAGGTGAGTGTAAAATTGGTCTCATTATTATACTATTATATATAATATTATTCTGATTGAGTAATATAAAAATTAAAGTTCAAAAAATATTTAAATTTTTTTAATATTAAAGAACAGTGAGAGGGGTGTCCTAAATCATGTGCATGTTGTTTTTGGTTGTTTTTGGAGAGTTTTATAATCTTTTTTATATATTCTTATTTATCTTAAAAAAATGAAATGAGGCATAGTAAGTGTATTAAATCAATTTTAATGTAAATTAGATAAAAAATGGTATATTGTATTGAAGTTTTTGATATTAAGTTTTGTTTTTATATTATCGCTGTATATTGTAATTATTTTTACATGTTTGTGGCATAGATGATTTGTTTAGATAGATAAATTTTGAGAAACATAATATTGGAGAGCAAAGCAAGTTCACCACAATGGGACGTGTAATTTTAATAAGTTATTGGTTCTTCAACTTGGCATTTCAAAATAATAGAAGCAATTAGAGAATGGTGGTTGTAAAGTTGTCGCATTGAACATGGAGCTATTGAATGAGAGGTGGAGTTGGCCACTGGAAAATGATAAAGAAGATCTACCACTTGCATTTGTTTTGATCTATGTTATTACATAATTGTTTGATCTACTTATTGTGTGTGTTGATATAGCACTTTGTTTTTTGGCACTCAAATCTCTATTAAAGTTGCTAAATAGTTATAAAATTTTGTATTGATGTTTATCATTAGGGATCATTTTTTTTATGTGTGTAATGTGTCGTTGCCTAATTAACACCAAAATTAATGTGTGTGCATGTGTGTAATGTGGTGTTAATACAAATAGTTTTAGTTTTTTATTTTTTTATTATTATAGTTGTTTCTTTAACTATTAATATAGATAATATATACACATTGTTAATGGGCCTTGATCACTAGTGAAGTGAGGGTGGTGATATTCCCTCGCCAAAATTGTGTATCCATGACGAGTTACAAAGACTAACTTGTAGTAGGGGGGAATATAATTTTGGTGAGGGAATATCACCACCCTCACTTCACCAGTGATCAAGGATTGTTAATAATTTGTATATATTATCTATATTAATAGTTAAAGAAACAACTATAATAAGAAAAAATAAAAAACTATTTGTATTAACACCTAAGTTGTTTTAGTGCATGCATCATAATTCATACGCTAGATTTGATCTCCACACTTGTGTTTAATCATAGATCTCTACTTGACCATGATGACAAATCATAATGCCAACAATAAAGACTTATGAGTGCCCATATTGAATTGGGTTAACCCACACATATGCCACATCATCTAATTTATTCTCACTAAATTAATAATGGTTCTAATCCATAACCGTTATTCAAAATTGACTTGATTGCTAGGTGTCTTCCTCCTATGCTAGTTGTTTCATGGGCAAATATCCCCTATTATATGGTTGCACCAATATCCCCTAACCTCATGCTAGTTCATGGGATCAAAGTTGTAAGTACTGCAAGGATTAGAAATATGATATTGAGCATAGACAAATGCATTAAGCAATAAATCCTAGGGCATTCAGTGTATATTGTCTTGCATTAAAGATTGTGTTGCATGTTTCATTATAGAAGTAGATAGTTCCCTCTAAAATTGATCAAGTTTCTACTAAAACATGACCCAAAAATTATGCTCTCTAAGTTTCCACGGAATTCAACTGCTCTCTAAGTATGTTGCTCTTCCTTCCATCCTCATACATTTCTCTCACCATATCCATCATGATGAAGAAGTCTTGCTTCATGTCTCCATCAAAGAATCTTGTGAAGAAAGAAGAATTTGAGGACTCACTTGTAGAAGTTGTCACTATGCCAATGAACAAAAAAAATGTTAAACAAGATTAATAAAGAGCTTATTCATCAACCTTTTGCAACAAACCTCTTGTGCTTCAAGGATTGCCTTGAGGTCCTTTGGGATAAGAAGAATGTCTTCAGCCCTTCTTCCTTCTTGTCCTTCCTGGACTGAGCTATCAATAGCTTTCCCTTCACCTCTGCAAACTCAAACAATGGTCAGTCTGCAACAAGCATACAATCAACCTCTGACTGTTTAAACACCCTTCAGACAAGCAATCTTTGCTTTGTCAATCAAGCATTTTGATATAACCTTCTTGAAGGTGGGGTTAACCAATCTTATGCTCCGATACCACCTGATCTGAAAATGGGGCACTGAAGGCTTCTTATGAGCTTACAAGAACCTCTCGCACTTCCAAAGCTTAAATATTCCCAAGATTTATTGATTAACCAATGTAGAATTAATAATGTGCTTGAACATAGGTGTATGCTTATATTTGTTTTAAAATCATTATGTGATGTAATTTCACTTGCTTATGATGGCATAAAATACATATGACAGTAAGTAAAGCAGCAAATAAGAAACACATGCATAGCAACAAGATGCAACAATAAAACAACACACATAACAACGATATTAATTTGGAGTTCACCCAAAACTCTTGGGCTATGTCTCCTTGAGCTCTAGTCAAATTGACTAGGTTCTTTGGGATTATGGCAACAATTATTTTACAAGCTCCACACTCAACTCCACTAGTTTACACAGAACACAATGGGCTTAGAACACCATCTCATCCCTAGCTCTAAAGCTCTCGGCTTTTTGGCTCTCGGCTCTCGCTCTGGCTCTCGACTCTCACTCTCGCTCTTGGCTCTAGCTCTGGCTCTCGGCTCTGGCTTTAGCTCTTGGCTCTGGCTCTGGCTCTTGGCTCTAGCCTTTCTGAGCTTTCAACAGTTCGCTTGACCTCCAAGCGACTGTCTCGGCAACTTTTAGCTCTCTGGTTTTTCCACTTGACCTCCAAGCGACTCCCAGACTCCCTCACCTACTCTGCACATTAACTTTTCACTAGTTGCCTGCGCTTATGCCTCACTCATTCCCTCTGGCTTCTTTGAGGCATTCTTCTGGCTCTGTGGCTTCCCCAGTCGTTTCTCTGCGTGTCATTACTCCCCTGCAGCTCTGTGGCTTCTCTATGTGTTGTCTATTCGACTAGCCATCTAGCTTTGTGGCTCTCTGGCTTCAAACACATCATTGTCTACCAAAAACACCCACTTCTAGTGTGGAACAGTGATCAGGGGCCGCTACAGAGGGATCAGGGCCTTCTTCCAGGAAAAAACCCGAAAATGGAGAAAAATCCAATACATAGAGATTTTTCCGAAATTACACTATCGGGCATGAGTTCCAGACTTGAAATTTCATTAAATCACCCCTATAAACCCATCGAGTCCACCATTCTATCACAAATTGTTATCGCATGGCGTAGGGCTTAAAAACCCAAATATAAAGGAATACATTGAAAATCCAAAAATCCGGACCTCAAAATTTATGCATTCGGGTCTATAAACCCCTCGAGTCCAGCCCTTATCAGCATATCGTTATTGCAATTGTATCGGCCCCTGGCATCCGAGATCGCCGATTAAATCTAGACCGTCCATTCCTTTGACAATCTGATGGCTGATATCGCACGTCGCAGATCGCTATCGCAATGGCCCGTGGATCTGCCCTTTGGTTATGCCGACCGTCGGTCCGCTGATCACCGATATCGATGATTGCAATGTCACATCAGCCCGGGGTCCTTCCCTTATATTATTTGCATATGCCTATGTCGATTGCCAACGCCGATTGTCGCAATCGCTTCATCACCCTGCCTGGGGTCTCGACATCGGGCGAAGGCCTATCTCCGATGTGATAAGTCGGATGTTGCAGTTGGGGTTCCTTTCACCCGACCTTGAGTCCTTCCCTTTAGCCTTTTGTAATGTGATTTCCTTTGTAAGGCCTTTTAAGCCATTTTTAGAAGAAATGCCTCCTTTTCCAAAGGACAAACACAATCTTCTTTATGTGATAACTTCTTTGTCCGAAATCCATTTTAGCCCATTCAAGTTGCAGTAGATTCAAAATGAAAAGATCTACGCAATGGGGCTATTTCCAAGAGCATCCTTAGACTTTCATTTTCCTTTATGAGGAACACTTTAGACTTAGAAGTCTAGCCAAGATCCATTTTGGATCATTGGACAATGTACCCTAAGTACCTATTTGGAATAGATATTTAAGGTACAAAGAAATGACTTAGCACAATGTATAGATTGAGTCTCATTCCTAGCCTATATAGTTCTCAACCAAAAAGTTCATTTACATCGAATATAGATTCTAGATTTTTAAAACTTGATTTGAACATCATTTGTTGTGTTATGGATTTTTCCAACACATGTAGCACAAGTGTTGCAGGAGATATAGAAAGCTTCCTAGGGATAGCCTTTGGGTTGATTGTAGACCAGTGCCTAGGACATCTTATGTAGAGGAGTGCATGGAATATTATCTGTGAGGGGTTTCGCAACACTCCAATTGTCACGTAATAAAAAGATATTGAAAGGGGGGCTTGTTTCATTATGCTTTCATTAAGGTAGACTCATGCCAACACATGGATCCAAATGCAGGGGGTATATTGGGGCAATCTCAAAGAGAAATTTCTTGCTCTGGTGGCTGACAAATAACAATGAGACAACTTAATATTGACCTTGGAGTAAGGGTGGAGAGGAGGAGAGGAAGGAGAGAAATTGATGTGTAGGGTTGTAAACAAACAGAATCCTTAGCAACAATTTTCCAGCAAAAAGATGGAAGAGGAAGGAGGTGAAATGGGAGAAACAACAGAGTGCTAATTAAGGTTTTAGGCTGGATATAACATGGGTATTATTATCTGCCAACAACATGAGTAAATCTAGGCTCACACAAGTACTGCAAGTCAACCCAATAACACAATTAAATTTGTAATCACTACAGGTATTGTAGGCTATTGAATAACACAAGTAAGCCTGCAATATGCACATGTATTTTTCTCTATTTAGCAGCCTAGATAAATCCATGAATCAAAGAGAAACCAACAACTTCATTACACTATTTCAGAGAAGGGAAAACACAAATGAAATGAGATTTACGAAGAGGAAACATACTACACATTGATCTACTTGGAATCACTAGGAAAGTTTCATTAATACTTAGAGGGTCCAAATAACCAGTCCATAATATTCACCATAGCATCCGTCAAGTCCCCCATGAATAAGCAAATAGAACCAAAAGTGGCATCTCAAAATTCAAACCTTGCGGGTGCGAAATTCTGGAGCCTTATTAAAGTGTTGCTTCCCCCTATTTATTAGAAGAGGAGGATCTTGGGTTACAGTTACAAAAATATGTTAGCTAGAGCTCCATCTGTCTGCTAGACTAGTTATCTCGGTGAATGTAGGGCTATGTTGCCCAAAATGATTATAATTTGGATTTGGTCCCTCTTGGTAATAAGGAAATTACAGAAATAATAAGAAACTAGATGATGATGGAGGAAGAGGTCCTTTTGTTGTTCCTGTGAAAACCTCTTGTCAGGCCATGTCCCTGTCATCGTGCATCCCTTTAGCTACTCATTTGGTCCCTATCGCTTTTGCCTTAACTGCTTATGTGGCCTTGGAAGATGGATTCAAACTTCACTGCTCTTTTGTACTTTTTTCACAGCTAAAAACATATTTAGCAGTGGGTGACAACATTGGCTCCAACTGAGGGCAGTGCCTTGCTGGCTAGGTGCTGAGAACTGACAGAAAAATATCCTTCACCATTGGGCATGGAGTTAGAAATATAATGAATCTTTGTAACCAGAAAATCTCCATGGGATTTTTCCTCATCAATCTAAAATGCAGAAATAAAAATTCTAACAACGAGAAAGTAAATGCTCAACTGGTGAACATATTTATATACATTCCTAATTATGCATAGGGTTCAGTTCACCTAAGTGAGTTCAGTCCTCCAATGGAGCCATGCCAGCATTTGGGTGCTGGACCTAGTGCTCCCATGCTACTGAAAAATAAAAATTGAAATAAGAATGTGCCATGAAAAATCTGCAAATGAATAGCTTGATGCATGCTTTAGACATAACCTCTACTGCTAACTTAAGAATGTCACCAGATAGTCAGCTACAGGGTCATATAACTGACAAGAAAAATTTTCAACTCCTTCTTTTTCATAGAGAGTCTGCTAACCAATATCTTCTCGGTGAGGGCAGCTAAAAATATTGTTTAGTTCCTTAGCCTTAGATTTATTAAGCAAAACTTAATGTTGGAATCTTTCTCCCCACTTGCTGGTAAACAGATCCATTTGACAATCCTTGACCCTCTCATCCTCCTATGAATGATAGGAATCATAAATTGGAGGAGGTTCTTGATCTTTTTCTCTGGGTGTAGGATGTGCATGGTAAACTAGAGCCTCCCTGCTGACCTGCTGATGGGCCGCCTCTTCTTGTGCAACTTCCCATGACTGGAATTGTTGTGGCTCCACATCACTTGAATCTCCATCATTTTCATATACATCATAGGAAGGAGAAACATCAAATTTTGCTTAATAAGACCTCTGAGGGTTTATTTGCAGCTCGATGATGTTTCCTTCCTTTCTTTCTTGCTCATTTAGTGATGCTTCTTGATGCGAGTAGATGTTTTCTTGGAGCAAAGCTCCACAAATATCTTCAATTGGGTCATCAACCTCGGGAATGTCTTCATCATTAAAATGTGCACAACAATCTTCAAACAGAGCATTCGGTGGATATAATTTTTTGAAATATTGATGGAATGCTATATGAAAATATTTCAAGTAAGATATGCTGCCACGAGGTATCGTTTTATACCAAACTCTAATATCCTCATCTAAATAACACTTGAACAACTTCATTTGTACATCTTCAAGAAAAATACCTTGTTGCTCCATCCATTCATGAAAATATTTTAGGTGATGGTCATGCCTTCTCTCTATGTTCCCACTGAATCTACGCTAGTGACTCACTTCGAATAGGTTATCTTTGGTAGCCAAAGATGAGTTTTCCAGTTTTATGTGGATTCAGATTGCATGAGAGTCTCTCCTACGAGGGACATCTACATTGCAATTTGTTACTTTCCCCCAGCCTCTTCACCATTTTCCATCCATAATGGCTCAAATGGGGATCCCTTTATAGACTTGTACACTGACATCACTATGTACTTTGTTGTTGGGGAAGTCATCCTCCTAGGTTACTTCAATGTTCGTACTAGAGATCTCCATATCCCTCTCCACAACCAATCAGAGGATGTGTTTTGTACCTAAGGGATAGATCCAAATTCAATAGGGCTTCACCGAAGGTCAGATGATGCTTTGGGGCCCACTACATTTTATGGTAAGCATCTATTGTAGTGGGGGGAATCCCAAGAGTGTTGATTCTAAATGGTTTCCCCTATTTCCAAGACTCTTGCTTTTTCACATGTCGGTCATATGCTAGGGATGCGATTGTACATGATTATTTCCTCATTAGCCATAACTTTCTCCCTTTTATTCGCCATTTCTCAGTCTCTTCCATCCCCCTTGTCGATCATGCACTTCTTTCCTTCTCTCTCTGGTTTGACCCTCCCCTTCCACCTGATCCCTCCCCTTGGGGCCCACCCCAAACTACCTTATAATTTGATGAAGGAGACCCTGGCACCTTCTCCTCTACTATACGCAAGATTCTCCCATCAAAGACCCAATTCTCCTTGCTTGATTCTGCTTCTACTAAATACACCTGTCTTTCATCTGCTATTTAGGAAGCAACCCTCAAATCCTTCCCCCACTCCACTTGTTCTATTTCCATCTCCCTAAATTTGGATCTTGCCCCATGAACAAGTAGTACGATGACAAATGCAAGACTCTACATCAAGAACTTCGATATGCTTTAACTCACTCTCAACCCTTCTACTCTGACGTCAAAGCTTCTTATCATCGTCTCCTTTGTTATGATCTTTAATAAGGTGAAGAAAACCTCAGACCTTCAATTCCTATTCAAAGGGGAGAGATTGAGATCACTAGCACGTATACTTACTTCGGGGTGCAATTATCAGGTCCTTTCTTAACCTTACGACCAATGCTTCAGCCTCAGTTCAACAAAGGATATGGATCCTTAGCCCTTCTTGAGAGACAGATCTTTCGACATCACTTCCAGGACATCTCGTCCAAGATGATCCTCATGGACACATTGATCTTTCCCACTATTCTATATAGCTTAGATATTTGGGGATCATCTTTACTTGAGTCAAATTGGGCTTCATCTCAAAGAGCCTAGATTCCTCTTCTCTGCCACATCATTAAAAGCAAAATGACACTACTACAACACATCATCCTTGCAGAGTTTGGAGCTCAGCCCTTTCAGCTTGAGACGATCTTTAGATTTGTTTCATTATTTTGCTATGTCCAGTATTTTCATACTTGATAAAGAGTTGGGACCGATATCCTTACTTGGCATATTTCTCTTCTAGGAAATGCCCGTTCTACTCCCTTGGGCTGAGCTAGATCTTGGTTTACAGGAGTTTCAAATCTCTTAGAGTTAGTTGGAATTCAGCTGGATTGTCTCCCTTTTTTCTAATATTCTTTAGATGCTCTTGGTCACCTTTTACCTACTACACATGAGCTAAACAAGATCATCAAGGAGGACATCTATATGTAGTTCATCTAGGTCACCTGGGTCAATCCTCCGAGAGGGTTGCACCCAAAGATGGCCTTCTACGCTAAGCACTTCTTGGAATTTGACCCCAATATACATTTCACCATTGAATGCATGATATTCACATTCATCTAGGTGAGTTCAGAGTAGGTTCTCATAGACTTCAGGTAGAGATGGACCACTGGGTGGATAGCCCAAAAAAATCTCCCAGGTATGTCATTTACAGGAAGTGGAGACTGATGTGCACTTCATTCTTGGATGCCCTGTCTAGTACGAGATTAGAGGAAGGTTTCATTGTTTTATTAGAGATTCTATCCAGATCAAAGATGTTTGGCCCTATATATTCAAGAGGATCTCATGTTCCAAGCACATATTTTTCAGCCTCCCATCAGACCAAACCCCACACAGAGGATCACGACATTTTTCAGGGCACTACCTTCATACAGGGGCACAAAGAGATTGATTGATACTAGTACGTATCTAGACACTAGATCAGTTAGGATCCATGGGACCTCACCCTACCACACGAGATCTCGGCAGAGAATATATCTTAGGTCCATTCCTGGGAGATAGACTAAGTCCTCCATACCTCAGCAGCGCGTGAACCCCCCAGGTGATGATTTAGTGAACAACTTGCACTTTCCATTGATTCTTCATCAACCTAATAGAATTTTTTGAGTTTTTCAGTGCTCTTCATTCAACCTCAGATGTTAGGAGAGATGGATCTAATCCTCAGACTTATTAGCTCCTAGATCTTCTCCGCTATGGCTAGATTTTGATTTATTTCATGCATTATATCTTTTTTATTTTTAGGGAGACCATTTGGTTCTCCCGCTTTATATGGACATAATTGTACTCAACAATCCATTTGACCTACTTGATGGTCGTTTGGACATAAATATAATTATCTTAACTTAACTTATATCAATCATCACAATAAAATACATATATTTTGCCTATAAGTAAACTAAACTAAAAATTTAAGTTTATAAAATTAAGAAATAATAACTATGACAAAAAACCAAAAAAATCTTATCTTATATCAATCATCACAATGAAATACATATATTATGCCTATGAGTTAACTAAATCAGAAAATAAATTTGCTAATTAAATTTATAAAATTAAGAAATAATGACTATGATAAAACAAAAAACAATTTTTTTTTATGGTAGATCAAGATAACAATGAAATACATATATTATGCCTATGAATAAACTAAATTAGAAAATTAATTTTCAAATAATGACTATGGTAAAAAAAATAAAACAAGAAATAATAAAAACAAAAAAAAATAAGAAAATTAATTTTCTAGAATTAAGAAATAATGACCAATAAAAAGACAAGAAAAAAGAAAAAAAAACTAGTGTCATTTTAGTTGCACAACTCTTTTGTATTTTCATGGACATGTAGCCAAAAACGGATTTTTGAAGGATTCAAACCTACACCCCATGGTAGCCATGACCTCCTTGGATCCATGGGAGACAGATAGATCTTTCAGTAATTCAAACTTGCACCCAATGGCACACATGGTCTCCCCACATCAGGGGACTGTCAACAAGAAGACCATGATTGTCGAAGTTAACATGCATTTTACGGAATTAGAATTTTGGCCATTTAGCTGGGGTTAGAGTTGCACCTAGTGAGTGTGCAGCTCTAGATTTTATTAAAGCACTCTGCGTCTGGGATTCAAACCAGGGACGTGGTGGTTCAGGGAAAATAGAAGAAAATCGTGTCATTAAGTGCATTTGTATCTCTGGATTCCAAGCAACTAGCTTGGTTTCATATCACAGGGTTCGAAACCATGACGTGTGTTTAAGAAGAATACTTGAGGAAGAAGAGGAGGTCTTGATGCAATGTCGCTTGTTCTATTCTCCGCACAAAATTATGTGAATATGAACTGGTTAGGGTATTTTTATGTGTGGCCTTTATTACTTCTTTGACAGATTCAAGCTGAATACTTGTTCATAAAAGAGCAAATACGGGAAAGGCAAGCCTTGGATGCAATGTCATTTTGGGGTTTAAGTTCTTTGCTTCGAGGATTTTCTTGGGGTTTTTAGGTTGTCAGAGGAGGGCTTCTGTAGTACGTTTTCTGATGCAGGAGCAACCAGCAACAAAGAAAACCAGAGGATTAGAATAGAGAAAAGCTTGTTTTAAAGCAGAAAAGCGAATTTAAAGCGGATAATTTAAAGCAGATAAGATGGATACAGCCATGCACGCTTTTGGAGAGCTTTCATTGTAGAAAAACTAGGAGAAAACCTTATCAATTCTTCCTAATTCATCTTATATAAATGTAAGGTGATAGGTTGTGAGATATATCTTATTTGTGAGTAAAATAGTGAGTGAGCAAAATGTAGTCGATTGTGAGCTGGGTTTTAAGGCTGAAATGCCTTAGCCTGGAATGTAATTTTTTCTGTATATATATATGAAACGTGTTCTAGTATTGTGTACGCCTAAGCCTGTGTGTATGGTATAATTAAGTTAAATCTTGTGTTCAAGCTTGTTGATCCAAATATCATGTATCTGTTATATGTAAATGTTTGTTATAGACAGCATGCAGTGCAGAGGAAGATTCTGATGATGATGGAGAGATGAATGCTCTACCAGCGAAGAAATCACGAAGGAAACAAGCTCTATGATTTTGTTTTTTAAAGAAATTGGGATTTTGGGAAACCCCCAAATTCCCATTTTCATCAGGTGGTATCAGAGCAGTAAGATTCTGCGGAAAGAGGTACAGTTGAGTTAAAGATGAAGAGTTTATGGTCTTGCTATTGTGCAGATGGCGGCGGCGGAAGGTGAGAAGATTTGTAGCAACCTAGAGAAGGATGCCAAAATACCGAGTGCGGGAGGGCTTGGTGAGGTATCGTGTAACAGAGGAGGCTATTACTATAGAGGTTGGTTGCAGCTCACAGAGTTCTAGTGAAAGAATGCAGTGGATAAAAATTGATATTATGAAGACCAAAAGCATATGACCAGGAGGTCATAAATTTTTGTGCC
>APFE031688679.1:66098-95812 GCA_000404065.3 Pinus taeda | reverse complement strand
ATAGAGTCACAATATTGTGCCATATAGTAATTTATGTTTTAAG
This sequence comes from Pinus taeda, assembly GCA_000404065.3. Lineage (NCBI taxonomy): Eukaryota > Viridiplantae > Streptophyta > Pinopsida > Pinales > Pinaceae > Pinus > Pinus taeda. The sequence goes on along the minus strand of APFE031688679.1, from coordinate 95,769 downwards.
AATTGCATTGGCAACAACATTCGTGAAGACTGCACTCTGATTCCATGAGAGATCAATACTTTCCATTAAGGTAACCATTAAATATGGGGCATGTTGATTCCTAAAAATGGTAGGACAAGCGCTCAAGATAATAGAATGCTCTAACAGCATCAGTCACTGGGTGCTGCCTCCAACAACATCAATCACTGGGTGCTTCCGAATATGGTTGATATGGGTCAGCATGGCGGATTGATGAAAGCATGGGGCATTAATGAAAGATAAGACTTGCATTATCACAATCATGAAAGCACAATCATGGATATGGCTCAAGGAGAACTATTTTCTTGCTATAAATACAAATTCATAGTGTAAAAAGGTGGATGAAAGGTGCTAAAATTTTCCTATAAAACCTAAAAATTGGGAAACTTCACCCTTCTGTAAACTAAGATGTCATTTACAAAATTGTTGACTTTTATATTAGTATGGTTTGCAGAAATATTGCTTTATTATGTAGAGATTTTATAGGGTCGTGTTGCTATGAACAAATTCCCTGCACACACAATGGTTTACTCCAGATATTTTCAAAGACAATGCTGCTTTTACAAAAGGCTTCTTTGTAATATCAATAATGCTAAACCAAAGAATATTAACATAAATTTATAGAGATTGACAACCATACATACCCGTAAATTCTCATTTCCAATTCTACCCATTCCCATGTCAAAGAAGGGTAAGCGCTGAGAAATTGAGAGGAACATGGGCACCACGCCCCTGGAGACTATGAAGTTGTTGAAGGGCCTGTTTAAATTCATGGACGTGGTCACTATTATCACATTTCTCTCATGCATTATCATTGCAAAGGTTGCCATCCCTCAATCGATGTCCAGAGTGATGTGAATGGTGCCTTTCTTCATCCCCACCACTTTGTCTATGGCGAAGTTGACATCGTTGTTGGTAGTATTCAACACCTAAAAATAAAAAAAACTCACTAGTAATATATATTTAAATTGGAAAACTCTAGCAATCTTGCCATGGTGAGGATGGTTCTCATAGTCAACCAAAACAATAGTGTTGTACCAGAGAGAATGGTTTTTTCCCTAAAATGGAAATTATAATGATACTCAGCTTTAGCCAACTGAGTTTGACCTAGTTTCTATGAGGATTGACCTAGTTCCTCTCTAAAAATATTTTTAGAATCCGCATCACATATTTCAAGAATATTCTTAGTTGTAAAAAGGTTACTTGTTTTACCTGTCCACTAAATTTTAATATTTAACCTCTCTATTGTCTATCAAGTTTTGAAGTATTCCCAAATTTTACAATCCAATTTCTATTTTAACTTAAACATAAGTAAATTTTATGAAAAACATTTTTAATCATTAAATAAAACCTACCCGTGCTTCTCACGGTAGTCTAGATCGAAGCAATCTTTGCATTGGACAACAAGATCCTTTCTATTCTTGTGATCTATGAGAGAGCCATAACTCTTGTAGCTGTAGGGATTTCACAAAATGTTGGTATTTGGAGGTGTAGTCTACATGCTCTTCAAGAATGGATGGGGCTCTTGGTAGCCTTAAGGGATGGGTTTTCTATAACACCCACAATAAATAAAAATTCTTTTTTAATATTTTTTTAACCAAAGATGGATCCAAAGATATATTTATCTTTGTAGAAACCCAACTCAACCAGGACTAGATATGAATTTGTTAACGTCAAGTTGTTTCCTTAACTATAATTATAAACTTAAATAGGTTGAAATAATGAGTAATTCTAACAGAGGTGAAGAATCTTTTAAGAGAATAGATGGCAATTTAACATATATATATACTATAAATATATAAAATATATATAATATATATTATATAAATAGTATATATATAAACATTAAGATTTGTATTTGTAGTGTGATTAATCACTTTGAACATTCAATGACAATAAGAGAAAAATGGAGTCTTCTAGTTTGGGGTCTCCACTTCACATGCATATAAAAATACAATGAAAAAGCTCAGGTACTTAGAATATAGAATTAGTGGTATTCTCAATGATCATTTCCTGTGATACAAGAGTTGGAAAATCATATCAAATAAAGTTACAAGAATTAGAATTGAAGTAAGTGGCATTATCACCATCAATCCCAACCAGTTGGGCTACCTCAAAGGAACTTACTAGATGATTGTTTAATAAACCCATATCTCTTGAATCACATACTTCATATTGATATTGGAGTGAACCAGACTAAGAAAAAGGGAATTCAAGGAGTAAATTCGAGGCAAGAATGGTTTTCGAATATTGTAGCTGGACTGTTGCAGGGGACATAATAACTTCACTGCAGTGTGCAAATTTTGTGGTAGTTAATTATTTTTGCATGCAGACAATAAGGAAAAACCGAGCAAGAAAGAAATTTTAAAAATATCTTACAATGTTATAACCCTAAATAAATAAGGTTTTGGCACTTCAGGTCAGTTATGGTTTTTGAATGGTTCAGTGAAAGCAATGAAAAGAAAGGGGAATGATAATATTTGTTTCACATGCTTGTCCTTTCTTTGGGAGTAGGAAAAGTTAAGAACCTATCTACAATATGTAGAATAAAGCTTTCACATGATAGAAAATATTTCATGCATGAAAGTGTTGTATGACACCAACAATGAAGTGCCAAGTTCGTGACATATGGAAGACTATGATGGCATTTTGATTTCTAGATATTGTGATCTTCCTCTGCACATCTGATACTACACTTGGTGGGACACTACTATTTGTAGCTTGATTCTCACTTATGCGCATTCAAGCATTATTAGAAACAAATGGATAGAACATTGAAATCCATATTGTAGAAATTAATGTGTAGATTTGAAATTGCTCATGAAATTTACTAAATCACAATACTCGAAGCTACTCTATTAATTTGTGGAAGTTAATTCACCATCTAGAACACAAATCATAGCCATGCAAAAGGAAACATCACACATGCACATAGATTTATCTAGGGGAAAGCAACTACTCAAAACCCCTTCCTATCTGTATTGAATTAATTAGATAATAGAGATTAAATACATATGCTTGCTCAAGCTTGAGCACACCCTACAAGTGTATAGTCTATACCCTTGCATGACTAGCTGACACTAGCTAACACTTACCACAATTTCAAGCCCTCCATGCTCCTATTTCCATGTGTTGTTCCTCCAGGAAATTGGCCCCTATTATTTAGGAATTTCTCCCTATTGAATTATGCAATTCTTCCAATTCCTTCCTCTAACTGTGTGCACCACCTGTACACATGGGGAATATGCTACACTTGATAGTATATTGCCCTGAAATATCCATCTCAAATGAGTAAATTGAATTCTCTACATGCAACAATTATTTTGGGTTGATTGATCAGTTAACAAGTTGATCATTGAGTGTTGTTGAAGTTACACTTCCACAACTTGATCTACATTAGTTCTTCTGTCAGTTAGAACTACTTTAACTAACAATAACTCAAATTAATTGAAACAAATTGCTACAAATTAGAAATCAATCAAACTGAACTAAACTCAAGCTTCCACAACTTGAATTAACTGAGTTACCTGAATGGCAAGTGCCATGTCAGCTCAGTTAACTACCTCCAAGATTTTTGCTGAAACATAAATTCATTTTTTTCTCTACTTTGACCAAGGCAAAGTCAAACTGAGAATTTTTTTGCTACATTTTCAAAACATGCATTCTTTTGGATTTTTTCTATCTAGAGGAAAATCCCCAGTCACTTCCTCATACAATGATAGACTCATCTGAATTCACATGTCACTTACAGGTATAGAATCTAAGTGGTGAGTAGAATGCTATACCTCAATCACTTGAGCTAGACCCAATAGACTTTGTGTTATTGAACTTGCAAAAACTAATTGGTCAATCTAAGTAATATTTATATACTCTACTCTTGTTTTTCTAGGCTTGGGGGCAAAGTAGGTAGATTCAAATCAACAAACAACTTGGCAAGGTAATATAGTAATAGTAGGACTCAAAGTTGACAAACGTAGAAAATACATAAATAAAAAAATTACATAATTCAACATTGGCGTACAACACTTCAATACTAGGTGTAATGTAATGAAGGCAATTGCAGTTCTCAAAAACAAAAAGGAATGCAATTGATTGATAAAATTACATAACATAGTTGATAATTCAAAGGGAAAATCCACCTTTATAGTAAGAGGTGGGTGATGTTGTCATTGGAGTTCGTAAACTCTAGATCAGCTAGTGCTTTTACCATCTTTGGCAGCTTCATATCCAATTTCCTCATCAATTCGTATGTCTCATCTAGACAGAGAAGTGTTTGATAAAAACTAATATGGAGACAAGCTATAACAAAATTTCACATGAAATTATCTTTGTGAGTTAAGAAACCTAAATTTAGAGATAAAAAGTAATCAAACAATATTGTTGATGTGATATTTCAATACACAACAATAAAAATCCAACCGAGCATACCTAACTATATTATTCTATGTATTTACTATCAATGAACTTTAGCAAAAATTTCCAAAATAAACTTCGCCGTATAGGCCATTAGTATATAGACCCTCTAAATAAGTGACACTACACTAGAAATCATAGTAACTCCAATTTTTTTGCAAGGAGAAAGATTAAATAGTTTCTAACAATACAATATAATACATTCCTCATAAAATATAAGATGTTTTAAAATTGTTGTACCAAAGAGGTTTTTGTATAACATAATCTTAAATGAATAGTTTGTTATTTACTAGGAAAATCCATTTTAGTTAAATCTATCATTGCGGTCATGTTTGTCTATGTTTGCAAATCTTGCATGTGTTAGATTTGTTTCTCTTTAGCACAAATACAAACATTGCAAGGTAAAACAAATTCAACACAAACACAACCATTGTAAGGTAAAACAAATCTAGAGCAAGCTATATTTGTTCCTAGCACAAACAAAAGCATTGTAGGGTAAAACAATTCTAGTTCCTACAACATTTGTTTCTAGCATAAACATAATCATTGCAGGGTAAAACAAATCTAACATTTGCTTAATTTGTTTCTCTCTAGTACAAACAGAAGCATTGCAAGGTAAAATAAATCTTGTATGCATTAGATTTTCTTCTAGCACAAAAAAAGCATTAAAAGGTAAAACAAATCTAGCACATGTTAGATTTATTTCTAACACAAAAGCAAGCATTGCAAAGTAAAAAAACACTAGTGCATGTTATATTTGTTTCTAGCACAAACACAAGCATTTGTGGAGAAAAATAAATCTAGCATGCGCTAACACATACAAAAACATTGCAAGGGGAAAGAAATTTAGCACACACTAGATTTGTTTCTAGGACAAACAAAAGCATTGTAGGATAAAATAAAATCTAGTGTGTTAGCTTTTCTTTTAGTACAAACACAAACATTAAATCTAGTGACCACTATATTTATTTTTATCACAAACACAAACATTTCAGGGTAAACCAAATTTAGTCCTATATAATCGTTTCTAGAACAAACACAAACATTGCGAGACAACAAATATTACACCTGCTAGACTTGTTTCTCACAAAAACACAAGAATTATAAAACAAAGCAAATCTAGCACGCACTATATATCCTTCCAGTAAAACGCTAACATTGCAAGGTAAAACAAATCTAACACAATCATAAGCATTGGAGGTGAAAAAAATCTAGCATGTGTTATATTTGTTTCTAACAAAAACAAAAGCATTGCAGGGTAAAACAAATCTAGTGCGCAAGATTTTGTTCTGGTACAAATAAAAGCATTACATGTTAAAAAAAATGTAGCGCATGCTAGATTTGTTTCTAGCACAAACACAAGCATTGCAGGGTAAAACAAATATACTGCTCACTATATTTGTTTTTAATACGAACAAAAACATTGTAGGGTAAAACAAAACTAGTGTAAACAAAATACAAAAGCATTGTATGGTAACACAAGTACAGACACAAGCATTGCATGGTAAAACAAGTCTAGTGCAAACAAATCTATCATATACTAGATTTGTTTCTAGCATGAACAAAGTCATTGTACCGTAAAACAAATCTAGTGCATGCTAGACTTGTTTCTAGCACATACACTAACATTCCAAAGTAAAACAAATCTAATACATTATAAATTTCCTTTTAGCATAAAAGCAAGCATTGCAAGATAAAACAAATATAGTTTGCTCTGGATTTGTTTCTAACATAGATACAAACAATGTAAGGTAAAACAAATATAGTTTGCAATATATTTTCTTCTAGCATAAATACAAGCATTGCAAGGTAAAAGAAATATGGCACACACTAGATTTGTTTCACCATGCAATGTGGTTTTGTTTGTGCAAGAAGGAAATCTAGCGTGTGTGAGATTTCTTTTCCCTTATATATTATTATTCTTGTTTATTTTATTACAAATATAATGATGAAAGCAATAATTAAATTTATAATTCATATTTTCCTTCATATTAGAGGAAGTTGGTAATAATTTCTTAAAAATTTATTTTTAGGAAATAATTAACTAATGACAGTGAAAGAAAATTCAAAAGAAGCATCTAAAGGTGAAGGAAGTTAGGAACTACACTACCAAAGCTTTGCTACAAATGGTTAGGCATTAGGTGAATAAATAATTGTTGATTAAAGAAGTTTGGGCCATCATTTTCTTGTAGTGAACTTGTATAATATGGTTTGGAGTTTCTTGTTCTTATGCATGTGTTAAAAGAGATGTTGTAAAATATGTTTTCATAATATCTTTTAACTTGTGATTTTTTTAAACACATTTGAAATTGTCATATATTTATGTTCAAATGTTTTCAGATTCTAAGGACTATGGTGCAAGTGAGATTGCAAAGACATCATGAATTATTGTTGTATTTTGTAGCCTTTATTAATTTAAGTTAATTTGTATTTCAAGGTACCAATACTTTAGTAGAAATAAGATTTTTCTATTTTTTATTGCAAGTAAAATGTTGTGTTAATTATTAATTTGAATGGTTTTTTAATGTCTTCATATCAAATTTTCGTAAAAATGGATTAGTTTGTATGTAGAAATTATTAGATAATTGGTTTGCTTGCTTGATTTGGACCATTGCTATAATTTTTTTAGTTGTGGTTCACCTTGTTGTTATACCTTTTAGAAATTAGTGATTTGAAGAATGGTTCATTTTGTTCATTGTGTTCTAATAACTTATGTTTTTCCATAAACGTTAAAAAGACTATATTAGGTTGTATATAGCACCAACCATAGAAGTAGATATTGGACTAAAATAAGCACCAAAAACAACTAAGGGATATACTCTAGAAAATAATATATAATTGATTAGTATGCTTGAAATTTAAAAGTGTATTAGGTTTTATGTGGAAATTAACATATAATTAGTTTGTTTACTTGAATTAGACCACTGTAATTATATTTATCAATTGTGATTAAACAAATAATTCTAACCCTTAAAATCAACCATCTAAATAGTGGGTCAATATATTCATGCAATACTTATTCCATACAAATTAAATAATTGTATTAGGTTATGTGTATAAACTAGACATATCATTAATTTTTTCACTTTAATGGGGGCATTGTAACAATTTTTTTATTGCTATTTAACTTCTTGTAAAATTCACTTTGTTACAAATGAAAAAAAATCACAATATATACTAAAATCATTTTTTAAATGTTTTGAATTGTTATGTCTTGATGTTCTTAAGTAATGAAGTGTTGAAGTGGAGATATATTAATTTCATATGTCGTTGCAATGAAAATGCAGATGATCAATACTATAAGTTGAAAAAGGTTGTTGATCTTTGAAATGGAATAAGTATTATTCCACTCATACACTGGAGATGAACCAAGTTGTCATATTCAAAGAGAACCAGATTGACAGTTTAGTGATTGGTCCTATTTTTTTGGCCTTCTCAATTGGAAGTATTAAAATGTCGATGAAAAATGTATAATGCAATATATATATTAGATGTCACTGACAAGTATTTGAGAAATCAAATATTGATATGGAGGAATTTAAATTCATATGGGAAATGTCTCATTTCCATTTGCAAATAAAAGTGAAAGCAAAGAGAACAATACAATTCTACGAAAAAAGAATGATTGATATGTAGTCCCAATATGGAGATAAACATAAAGAATCAAATGTATTTCTAATAGATACATCAAAACACCTTTTTCAATTTGTCGGGTATCGATCAAACCACATCTTAATAAAAAGCCTATATAGGTCAAGAGCAAGATACTTGGCTTATGTAGGTTTTATTTCCATTTTGTACGACACTTCATCATATCAAACAAAAACATGAGTACAATTGAATGTTCAATAGGATATGTACTTGATTGTAATAGATCAAGACACTTTTTTTTAATAAATTTGTTAACAAAACAATTCAAATTTTCCAATGCAACTTGAGCATAGTTTTTTTGTGAATCAATTTGTATGATTTTTTTTCTTCGTTCTTTCGAATTATATGGGAATTGAAAATCATATTTGTATATGTTATTATTATTATTCATAATTGTTTTTGCATTGAATATGTTGTACCATGATTTATTTTTCTAAAGTGTGTGTTTATTTTAATTTGCATTCTTAAATGAATTATTTGTCATTAAAATAATATCATATGATCCATTGAGGCAACATCTCATTGATTTAATTAATTTCTATTTACTTATATTTTTAATGCTCATATATAAATGTGAAATGTAATTTCGAAATAATGCTAAATGCAAACAAAAGTACAACCCTTACTAAAAAGAATATAGGTAACTTAGTTGATAAATGCCACATACACTATTCAAGATAATAGAAAATAGGACATAAGTAATGGGCAATAGGTGAATGATTTGAAATATTTGAAGTAGAAGATATTTGGTTTCCCAACACATATTTTTTTGGTAGATTTGTAATATTTAAATCAATTAATATTTGTAATTGCAATCATATCATATTTAAAGTTAACAAGGCAGGTTGACTTCTAATTGCTTATAAAATGTTTTAGTATGAGTGTATAAATGTGATATATAATTTTAGAAATCAAACTCCATTGTAAATTTTCATTACTTGAAAAATCGATAATGACTACGAAGTAAAGTATTAAGGTTTCATTGAACATGTATCATAGATGATTTATGTCTTTGAACATTTTGAATGGTATGAAATTTCATTTCGTGTCCAATGATAACTTTTCATAGAGTTGCATTTTTAAATAAAATGAAATTATATCATATGAGCCAACAGTTCACAAAGTTATGTTATCAACTTTTACTTATTTATATTGATTAATATGAGCGTATTAATGTGATATATAATAATCATAAAGTATGATGTTTTTCCAAAAAAATAATATTATAATTTATTGATAATAATGTTAGTAGACTATTTAGGCTAGTAGGCATGGAAATAGATCAATGGCTTCAAACTCTTAAATTTTAAGGTATTGGATTTTCAATCTATAATTATTTCTAAATTAGATGTGTTCTTAAATCATTTATTTCTACATGCAATCATCTCATACGAGTCAATAAATCATGAATCCATTTATTGACTTTCATTTTCCTATCATGCGGTTTAATAAGAGTGTATAAATGTGACATCGTTGTTTTTAAAATCAAACTCCATATAAAACAAAATAATTTTCATAATAAAACATGGAATAATTAATTGTTAACGAATATTAAGTGGACCATTCAGGGTTATTCAAGAGATGGGTCATAAATGAGTCTTTAAAATGTTTACGTCATATGACGTTTGATTGTCCCATCCATATTAGCAATTTGTAAAGTTTATTTTTTAAATAAACTATTTGAAGTCAATATAATGTGATAGAACCCAACAACAGATTAACCTATTTATTGAATTCTATTTATTTATATGTATTGATACAAGTTTATAAATGTATTGCAATTTTGAAATTATTCAAGATCTTAATGTAAGTAAAGATATATTTTTTACAAAATAAATTAGAATTAATTAATAATGAATCCTATGTGGTCTATCTAATTTTCAATCCATAACTTTTAATAACTATGTATTACTAAATCAATTACTTATGTGTGAAATTATCTCATATACTTCAAAAAGCGAGGGATCCAAGCCATTTATTGACTTTTATATTCCTATCACGCAGTTTCATATGAGTGCATAAATTTGACATTTTTGTTTTTGAAATAAAACTCCATGTCAAAGAAAATGTTTCTCCTAATAAAACATGGAATAATTAATTGATAACGAGTGTTAAGTGGACTACTTAGGGTCATTCACGAGATGAGTCATAAAAGGATTCCTTTAAGCTTTTCACACCATAATAAAACATTTGGTTTTCCCATCCATAGTAACATTTTTTCAATTTCATTTTCTAAATGCAGTATTTGTAGCTCATATAATCTCATAGAAACCAACAAGACATCAAGCTACTTATTGAATTCTGTTTAGTTATATGCTTCCATAATACGTGTTTATAAATGTAATGTATTATTGAAATAAAACCCTTAAAATAAATATACAAATTTTACAAAATAAATAATTTCTAATTAACTGATAAGGCATTTAAAATGGCCTATTTTGATTTTTAATCCATAACTTTTTTAACTATGTATTCCTAAATCAATGATAATGATGAAGAAGATGATTAACGTCCACTAAGACCACTGTGGTCTATCAGACCTAAAGAAAATAAGAAATTAATTGTAATTCTTCAAGTTCTTATTTCTATAGAAGGGAAAGAAGAGCTCCAAGATCTCTATAGTTAGGTTGAATTAACAAGTCAAGAAGATTGGAAGTGTGGCAAATGTTATGGAAATGAGAGAAGATTTGAGTAAGAAACAGGTAATCTAAGAGGAAGTTGTTTTTCATCTTCCACTCTCTTAGTATCACAAAGGTGATAGGTTCTTTTGTCCCATAAAATTTTGAGAATAAAGCAACACCCAATTTCACTATGAAGCCCATGAGAATTAGTTCTTATCCAAGCAATGTTCATTTTTTCTTAGTACTCATCAAAACAAGAGATAATTTTGGTTAGAAAGTGTGGGGTTGATCACCTCTTTACAATAGCTTAGCTTCATTTTTCCCTCCAACTCCTATTAATCACACAATTTATTGTTAAATTTGTAGATAATAGTATTTTTGATACTATAATTATTTCCCAGGATGACCTCCTCCTTTATCCCCCAATGATCAAGCCAAGACTAGGTATCCTTATGCCATCAACGCTTGAGAAAAAGATGGGGGTTTTGACTAGAGTTAGAAGTAAATTTGGGAAGGCTCTTGGGATCCATGTTGTGAAGATTCTTCTTATACATCATATACCTAAGCATAGCCATGCTTTCAATAGGGAAAGGATAGCTTTGATCAAGAGGATAGGATAGGGAATATTTCCCTTGATTTTGAGGTTGTAGGTTATAAATTGATTTTGAATCATCTCAATATTTCTCCACGACTCTTTGGATATAATGCAACCCCAAACTTCACATCTGTATAAAATAACATGGGTGATATGAGTCTCAAAGAGGAAACTTTTTTTCTCCAAATACAAAGATCAACAAACTTACCATTGTTTTCATGCTCATAATAAGCTTTCTAACCTCCAATAATTGATTTCTCAATTTCATAATTCCAATTGAGCTCATAGTTAATATCAATACCTAAGTATTTGTAGGAAGAAGCATGCTCCAAGTAATCGTTATCATAGACGAAATTACCATGATTGATCTTTCTAGATCTAATTATCATGACTTTAGTCTTGTCAGTATCAATTGTCATATCCATCTTGGAGCAGTAATCATGAAGAGTCTTAAGATGCTTGTCGAGGTCATCATAGCTTCTAGCAAGAAGAATGATATCTATGGAATAAAGGAGAAGAGTAATTTGCAATCACAAGTCATTTATTTTATTTTATTTTATTTGTCTATCGTGTGGTTTAATATGAGTGTATAAATGTGACATTATTGTTGAAATAAAACTCTATGTAAAACAAAATTCTTTTCTAAATAAAACAAGGAATAATTAAGTGACAATGAGCGTTAAGTGGACTTTCCAGACTATTCAGGAGAAATGTCACAAATGGATGGCTTTATAATTTTTGCACCATTATTATGACATTTTTTTACAAATTACAATCAATTGATAATGAATTCTAAATGGTATTTAAACAAATTATAATTATTTGATAGTTATTTCTAAGTGGTCTAAGTAGTATGAACCTCCTCTGGGTACTTTCCAAAGGCACTAAGGGGACATGGAAAATTTAGCATACAAACATATTTTACTTAGTAACTTTGTAGTAAACTAGTTTCAATGTAAAATTTGCAAGGGAGGCACTCCCTGCCAATTCTTATATTGAAATCCTCACAACACCATCATATTTTGGTCAACAACTCCCCCTTAGGTTGTGGGAAACTTGGGGGCGAGAGGCATTAGGCACAAAATATAGACTTCAAGGAATCTGGTCTATTATCCACAACTATAATATCTTGCTTTGATGTTATAGATACTAATATGATTTAATGGATTCCTATTAAGAATTGCTTTCACACCCCTACTATGTATCGATATTGTTATGCCTGACAGTCTCATGTTTGACTTATTCATGGTCACTAATTGGTTTGAAATTACTAAAATTATTTTTTTCTTATCTTACCTTAACTTAATATGATGATTACGTTGAGAGGCACTATACAACCTTGTATGGCACAACCCCATGTAAAGATTTATGCCTACAAATGTCAAATTTTACTAGGATATGGGGAGGCCTCCATAAAATGTTCAAGTCAAGATACGATAAGTGTAAAATAGCCATTTGACGGGTTTACACAAGCCCGTGCTATTTGTTATGGTGAATCTTGTTTAAAGGCTTGAGCAATCCATTATGGAATGTAAGAGTACCAACTTTTATGGACCTAATAGTAACTCAACACAGGAAGTGAAATATTTAATATATCAAATTATAATTAAATTGGTTAACAACACAAATATATATAATATTCTTATCAACAAATAATATTAATCAACATTTTAATAGGAATAACGATTTGCTTCTACAAATTTATAGATTTTTTTTTAATATGATTTATCATGATAATTTAATGGAAAAAATGGTAAATAGATACATTCAAAGTAGTGAACTAGCCGTTTTTCAAACTTAATCTAGTTGAAGTTCTAAATTGTGGATCCACTGAATAATCCAAAATTTAATGAAATGTGTTTGTTGTTGAAGTTATTGTAATAGAATTTTTCCAATTTTAATGAAATATGTGTTCATTGCATCTAGCATCAAATACCATTTCAACAGATTGTCACTTTGACGTCCCCTTTACAGCCAGTAGCTTTATTCCCACATTTATTTCTCAATGTGTTCTCATTTTTCTGATATTTCTTCAAAAATTCTTCACTTAGAAGAATTTCAAACCACTTTCCACAGACATCTTGAGAGATGGCTTTCAGACTACAAAAATCAATGGAAAAATAACTAAAATAAGGGGTAATAAAAGCTACTCCTATGAGAGCCAATAATGAAGCAAGAAAGTATGAAACTACTGAAAGATACACAAAATGGTCTGACTTGAGAAGAACTCCTATAGAATCAATGTACCATGGATAAACTTGGTAGTTGTCTCTTCTGGAATCCCAGAACCCAGAAAGGCTATTGTAAGTTCAAAGCTTAGATTTTCATGGACTTCCCCATTGCATCTAGCATCAAATACCATTTCAATAGATGAAGAATGCAACAGAGAATGGTATGAAGTATGATGCATCATATTGAGTGTCTTTTAGGAATTTCTTTCATCTGAGATAACATATGAATAAGAAATTTTTTACTGACTAAATCGGGAATCAAAAGAAATGCCCTATGACTATACATTTTTATTGATGATAGGAACCAATCAAACAACTAAGACCCCTTTAGAACTATGACTGTAATTCATAACTAATATAAGTTCCTTTCATGCTAAGGGTAAAGTGAATTCATCTACAGGTCAAGGGGATCTAGAAAACAAACACATAAGAAGATACACTGATATGTAGCATAAGTTTCATTTAGATTAAGGTGCATGAAACACTTTCAAGCTAAAAAAATTCAGCAGGCAATCTCAGGTGACATACTACAATTTGGCAATTAGCAATCGACATTGTTTCCTCAAGTCCATAATTGAATGATTAATCATTTAGAATTGGTTAAGGTGTAAAACTTACAAATTCACTTTAGGGACACTTGTTCCATTTAAAGAGTCATAAATGCTAAATTTAAATTTAAGATGTCACCGGCCAGATGTATTTCTTACAGTGGTCGATGGCTAGTAGATAAAACCATTCAATAACAAAAATCAATGTTCAATAAAGAGGTTAAAAATGCCAACCGCATAACAGAAGATGATAATCCCCAAAATTTTGTTACCAAATCTGTATTTTCTGGCAGACCTCAGAATATGCAGTAGCTGCAACTATTGTATGTCAAAGTTAGGATAGAAATAAGCAAGGATGTATTACAAATTTCCATTACTTATTGCAACAGTGTGTTGATACAATTATCAATACATAGTGATAATGGTTGTAAGGTGACAAGAAACAATGTATATATAAATCATAAACTATACCTACATATGCTTCAAAATCTAACTCATAGGCCTGTAGCTGAATTATTACAACCATCAAATTAATTCATGCACTATCAAGCAGTATCATCAGTGATATACATTTCCTTATAAAATATTATGCCTCATACCTTGAATCCGACCTAGAGTTTAATGCACATTTCAATCATATGTGCTTACCTCAGATAACATTGGGAATTGAGTTAGGGACTAGGCTTACCCACCCAACCATAGATTGGCCAGCATTGTGGTCTTTCCTCCTGCCCAATCACCCTCAAGCCAAATTCCAAGGCATAAGGAGGTTGCTCAAGAATGAAAACAATCAAGAATCTAGGGAAATATCTCGACCCCGGGCTGTCAAAGGGCAATGTTGAAGATGTAGTTGAATTCGTTGACAAAATGCTTGAATGGGATTCCATGTCTTGGAAAACAAACATTTCAGCTTGTACCTAGAAAAACCACAATAAGGAGGCTCTGAAGCTTTATTTTCAGATGAAGCCTGTAGATTTCAGGCTAGTCATTTCATCTCATGCCCAACAAGGCCACAATAAGGAGGCTCTGAAGCTTTACTTTCAAATGAAGCTTGTAGATTTCAGGCCAGACCAATTTACATTGGCAAGTGGTCTAAATTTGTGCGCCAACTTACTGTCTTTACAGTATGGAGCACAAATGCATGTTGAGGTAATCAAAGTGGCACTTGAATCAAATGCCTTTTCGGAGCTTGCTCTTATTGAAATTTGTGTGATAAAATGGAGGATGCAATCCAAGTGTTTAATTACATCTACGTGCCTAATGTTTTAACATGGAATTATTTGGTTGTTGGATATATCCAATGAGGTAGGTTAGAGCACGCAGGGTGATTTTTTGATATGATTCATGAGAGGGATGTGGTACCTTGGATTACATTGATTGGGATCTACACCCAACATGGGTATAGTGAGGAATCCCTCCAACAGTTCTGTGAAATGTATAGGTCTAGCATGAGGCTGAATTATATTACCTTCACTAGTGACCTCAATGCTTGTTACCTTACACTCCATTGACAAAGGAAGACATCTACATGGCTTGATAATCATAATTGAACTTGAATTGGATGTCTTTTTTGAGAGTTCCCTTGTGGACATGTATACTAAATATGTTGGAGTATAGATGATGCACACCTTCTGCTTGATAAAATGGCTATGCAAGATGACATTTCATGGACATCAATCATTACGAGTTTGGCACCTTAGATAGTGCACACCAATTATTTGATACAATGCCTACAAGCAATGTAGTCTCTTGGAATGTAATGATGGCAACATATACCCAGGTTGGGTATGGTGAGAAAACCCTATATATTTTTAGAGAAACGTTGTTGGAGAGAATGAAGACAAATTGGGTCACCTTTGTTAGTTTTTTTAAGTTCATGTATCTATTTAGAAACTTTGAAGTAGGGCAGGCAAGTCCATGTACACACTATCAGAAGTGAACTCAAGTCAAAATGGGAAGCTACCTAATTTGAAGACTACCATGCACATCAAACTGGTGGACCATGCAATCTGGCGAAAGCTAGCTGGTGTGGGGTTTGAAGTTTGAACCTACAACCTACCAACGACAATGAACATATATGAGTTTGCAAGGGAAGTGGTATTCCTAGTGAGAGATTACAGTTTGCAAGGGAAGTGTTTGTTAAAATTCCACTAAGAATATGCATTGAGGCAATACAAATGATCTCCCTCTAAATTTTTCTCCCCAAGTTTAAGAAACGGTGGATCAGCGACACAAGTAGCACCAAATCCCTCTATATTCGAACTAAATTTTATTTCAAACTGCTCAAAGCTCAAACGTAGCTTTATTCTTATTAAATATCCACGTAAGAGGTCATAAGGTTGTCACAACTTATAAATTTACAATTTGGCACACAACAGTCGCCATGAATGTTTACGAAGATCCAAAACCATTGTAGTCTCTTCAAGCTTTTTCAAAGAAAACTTTCACCAAGTTGGTAATATTTCTATTTCGACAAAAATGAAGACCCCCTCAGGCCTATATTGTATTTTGTTATTGGAATGGTTCATGGCTATTGTCAAAGCGTTGCAAGATTTTGCATATTGGTAAAAATCTGTGCAAAATAAATGTTTTATTGCACTAATTGTAGAGATATGGACTTGAAATTAATTTGCCTCAGTGAAACTACTTCTTGGTTCTGGTGCAAACAAACATATTATCAGAGTGGCATTTCTATCAAAGTGGTGGTTTCCTCATATTTTATATTGTGAATGGGTGGCTGAAAAGTAGGACCCTTGGCTTGCATGCAAAAATATTTCATTTCAAGGATTTGGTGATATACCTAATGTGTATATTGTAGATTAAAATGTATACACAGTAGCTGTCAGGATTTGACAACAAAGCACTAGTCATGTCTTCATGACACAAATCCAAGAGGTTTGAACCCACATGTCCACAATGTCATTTTTGGTATTTGGATAGATATGTGTATGTAATATGAGTAAATACTCGGTGGTTGTGGACATACAATGAAGCACTAATCAAGCACACAATGAAATACATGCTACTACAGTGTCTAAGCAATTATTCAACCTCTTGTCTTGTAGAGAACCAACAGAGAACCAAAAATAAATAAAATAAAAATTGAAAATATATATATATATATATATATGAACAAATAAATTGAATTCATATATATTTTGAGCCATGATTGTCCTACTTTTGGATTGATTTGATAGGGACCATTGTATACTTTGGGATCGATTGAAATAGTGAAGCTTCAAGGAGATGTTTAGAGTAGGTAATGAGAGTAGGATGAACACTACCATCGTATCAAGTGAAAAATCTTGCCATAGCATGCTTCAAAACTAAGTGGATACACAAAATATACATGGGTATTTGTTTTGTTATTTTGGGAAGTATATATTGTCTTAGCCTACCTTAAAATGATGCGGTAACTTTCAAGACAAATGAGTATTAGCCTTTCCTATATTGTTATTCTAGCCTTTTTGGGTTCAGGGTTGCCTCAGGTCTTCTCGATTAGAGTGTTTTCGAACATAGATCAAGGCACAAGCAAAAGCAATGAAAGATGTGTGAATGCTTCGATTCCATATCCTTTCTATATCAATTCAAGACATTGTCAGCTGGATGGATTCAAATTTCAATGCTATAACAATACTACAAGGATTTAAGTGAACAAGATTTACTATAATGTCCTCAGTTTCTCATCGGATGGGATCATCATCAATCCTCTATAATATTCCTATCCTAAAACCCTCAAGGGCTTCAGTGTCAAAGGCATGAAGAATTATGCAAATTCTGTCAACAACTTTCTGCAGTTGTCTGACTGCAAGAACACTACAAGTTGTCTGTTGAAGTGCAATATTCCTTCCATGTAGCACTACTATGAGAAGTTCATGTTTGATAGGTAATTTTTCTAACCCCTTTTGAATGCGATAATATGGCACCATGGAGATGATGACATTTCTCACTTCTCCTAGTTGCAATGCCAGAGTTTCATTAGTTGGATACTCACTCCCACATTGACACATTTGGGTGCAAATTGTGGTCTAAAGTGGGAGTTGGGTGTTATGGGCACTTTTTGATGATGTTCATTGTGACCCCAATGTGGTCTATTAACATGTGGTAGATGTAACTGACAATGTGAGGTGTGCTTCTAAAGATGGCTATTAAGGAGATGGGTTTGGTCAAGGCACTCGATACATAAGAGTATGCAAAAGGCATGGTGAGAAGGCATATGATAAGGAATGTAAAAGAGATCGCAATGCCTAACTATGAATCAAAGTTACAGTATCATCTTATCATCAGTAATTTTTCCCATCCCTTGGTGCAAACCCACAAAGAAGATTTATTCATAAAAATATTTGCACTTAAGGATCTATACAACACAATCTATTTTTCTAGTTTGTTTTCAATAAATGGATTGGTCTTGTCTTCTTAGGAATACATCCTTTGTACTCTATCTACAACATACCCAGAATGCAATTCAATCCACTTTCCCAAAATGAAACAAAGTCAGCCACAAAATCCTTTAAAAAGGAAGACAGAGAAAGATGTTGCAAGGTTTATGGCATACAACAACACTTTCAGAATGGTAGATAGCTATGTTAAATTTTTAAGAGTGCAGGCTTCTGCACAATTGGGTCAGTCATAGGTAAGAGTACAAAATAATTCATCCCTTGGAAGAAAGGACTAATGGATTTTATAGAAGATGATCCCTGAAAAAAGAAACTATCCCTAGTATCTAGATCCACAAGTACAAATTATTTTATAATTTAATCTCTTGATATTGATTTTCACCAAGGAATGGAAAATGTTGCAAGCAATGGGAAATTTGGTTGACAATAAAAGGTAATGCAAGTTGGATTTGCAGGGAGGCATAGGGGTCACAAAACCACAAGGTATGTTTCTGTCATCTGTTGCTCAGAGTAGCTCAACATCAAGACAAGTCACAAATTGAAGAAGCAAAGTAGTGGTGACTGAGGCCAATTCAATTTTGTCTCCTGCTACAGATATGAGGTCATTTTCATTCTGCAGTGTTAGAGGTCAACAGTGCTCTCTAGTAGGTTCCAAAGGTTTCAAGCTCTGAGTCACTAACCATGGTGCATCAAATTCTAGTAAGTATGAAGTTACATTGAAAGGCACTAATGTGTCTCTCTTAATAAGGGTAGAAAGCAGTTGTTGAGGTTGATAATAGAAGCTTTCTAGCTTTACAATTTTATAATACAATACAATACACAAAATACATAATACACAATACACAAACAGAGATATAATGGAATATTCCCCTCCCATTAAATTGCTAGTTTGATTCGAGATTAAACCTGAAATCGAAGATGCTCTGCTTTGTCAACCAAAAGTTATATCTTTTCACCACAGTCAAGGACTTGTAAAACCAAGAACAATTGTTACCTAAAATGCTATACAAAAGTAGGAAAACTATAAAATAAGATTAAAAGAAACATTACATAAAATGGAAGCCTTTTCTACACCCTATAATGGACACAAATCCAATAGCAAACAATTTATCCCCAAAGGATCCAAATACAGTACAAGTTGAGTAATTTCCTTCCATAAAATGAAAAAGAAAAAGATATATGTAGATGTTGGCACAAATCTATAAATGCTTAACATTAGTCGGATACCAAGCTTTTATCTTCTCAAATAGATTCCAGATAAATGATTGGAATAGTAGGAAAATAATTCACTGCTTTATAGTAAGAGGTGATTTATTGGTTCTTGGGTAGAATGTCATTTGTTGCAAATCATAGGAACAAAATAGTTCTCTGCAATTCCCAAATTATTGGTTGCACGCGAATCCTTGGTTAGATGTTAAAATAACATTTTCCCTAGGAAAATTGAAGTGCTTGGAGCATCTTTCTCTATTTTTCCTTTTGAGGGAATATTGTGGTTGGCATTGTTTCAAATTTTGGGAATAAGTTGAACTTTTAAGTGTGTTTGGGTATGTGTGAGGTAGAATACAAAAACGTGTTCCTTTGAAGAAAGGGCCATTGTGCCTTGTGAATAAGGCACACTCTGAATTTTGAAAAGATAGGTTATGCTGCATAGGCCCTTTCGTGAGTTTTTACCAATGGATGGCAAAGGGGATGCTAAAAATAAAAATGATAATAGAAAAGGTGGTTGAAAATAACATAATAATGTAACTTATATTTGTTGGGAGCATTGCTCTGTCGAGATCAAAAAACCACAAGATATGTGTCTATCCTCTATTGGTCAAAGTAATGGCACATTGAGTTGAGCACCAGGAAGCAGGGGTGGCTAAGGTTGATCCAACACTAGTGTACACCTCTGTCAACTGTCACCACTGCTTGCCTACTACCGAAAACTAGGCAATATGCCAATGCTATAGTTATATTGTACCAATGCCTACCTATGCATCTAAGTTACCATATCATCTTATTTTTAGTAATATTTTCCATCCTTTGGTCCAAACCCACAAAGGAGATTTATTAATAAAAATATTTCTACTTAAGCATGTATACAACACAGTCTAGTTTTTCGATGTGTTTTCAATAAAAGGATTGGTCTTGTATTCTAAGGGATACATCCTTTGCACTCTATCTACAACATACCCATAATGCAATTCAATCCACTTTCCCAATATGAAACAAATTTAGCCATTAAATCCCCTCAAAAGGAAGACCTATAAAGATGCTGCAAGGTTTATGGCATACAACAACACTTTCAGAAAGGTAGATAGCTACGTTAAATTTTTAAGATTTCAGGCTTCAACACAATTGGGTAAGTTGTAGGTAAGAGTACAAAATAATGCATACCTTGGAAGAAAGGACTGATGGATTGTATAGAATATGATGCCTGAAAAAATAAACTATCCCTAGATCCATAAGTACAAATAATTTTATCAATAACATCCTAATGTGGGTTTTCACCGAGGAATGGAAAATGTTTCTAACAATAGGAAAGGTAGTTGACAATAAAGGGTAATGCAAGTTGGATTTGTAGGCAGGCATAGGGATCATAAAACCACATGGTATGTGCCTACCATCTATTGGTCAAAGTAGTTGCACATCAAGACAAGCCATAGATTCAAGAAGGCAAGTAGTGGTGACTGAGGCCAATTCAATTTTATTTACTGCTGTAGATATGAGCCCATTTTCATTCTATAATGGTATAGGTCAACAATGCTCTCTAGCAGGCTCCAAATGTCTCAAGCTCTAAGTCACTAACCATGGTGCATCAAATTCTAGTAAGTAAGAAGTTACATTGAAAGGAATTAATGTCTCTCTCTTGATAAGGGCAGAAAGCAATAGTTGAGGTTGATAATGAAAGCTTTCTAGTTTTACAATTTTATAGTACAATACGAAATACACATACACATGTGTAATACAGAATATAGAATACAAAATACACTAACACTCACACACATATATATAAATTATGATACATGCACACGAAGATTATGGCATCAGGGCCCAAAGAATAGTCAAACAAGGTTGGGGGATAATGTCTCAAAATGAATACCAAGGGATTCTATAGCAGTAACGGTGGTCACACAAATATCTTACAAGAATAAATTAACCCATATAAAATGCTCTTAAAGAGGACCGCCATTGTTTTAGGGCATACATTTTAGGAAGGGGCATAAGGCGAGCCCAATGAATTCTCCAACAGTTCCAGCTCACATGCCACAACCTTCTCCACAAATGCATTTCAGACGTACAAGTTTGATACAATGTTAGATTTTCAATTTCACAGCGTGGTGGGCATATCTACAGTTAAAACCCTAAATAAAGTAAACTAAGATTGCATAGAATTATCTAAATTGGGGAATTCTAAGCACCAGTTCTACTAACACATAACTCTAAAAATTAGAACATCAGGTTATAGAGATTCGAAACAACAAATGTAAATTATGATTCTGTGTAAAACAAAGTTCTTGAAACTAGGACAGTGAGAGGAATTTGCAGCACATTGTCACATATATCTTAATTGGAAAAGACTTCCACAACAAACTTTTTCACTCTTAAAACATGTCTATAATGAAGCACCCTATCTCCCTTTATAGAACTAGAGAGCAAGGGTTGCAATTAATGTGGAAAAAACCAAGAAACCGCCTATCTTAAGGAAAGTTTCGTGACCCTATTGTGCCTTGGAGAAGGTACCCTCATGCATGGAATACGCTACCTAGAATAGAATACCCACTGGAGAAAACAAAGTGTAAATATGCATGCACCTTCCAACCTTGGATATAATGACAAGTATAAATCTGGAAGCTCACCTAAATCATGCACTCTGTCTAAGACTAAACTTACAGAAACACCCTACTCATCTAAAGATAGCACACGCATATGCCTCACACACTGGTTGTGTTGCCTACTTAATTGTTGTGCATTCCTAGTGGATTCTCTAGTGCACCACCATTCCAAACATAAACAAGTGTATGAAGAAGAATGGTTGAGTAACATGTACAATCTCACAAAACACTCAATAATGGCACATGCAAAATCTAAGCTTTCTATTTTTTACAAGATTGTTCTAACGAGTTTTTGATGTATAATTCCAAAGCATTATTTATAGTAAATGCACATGCAGGGGCAAGGTCCTATGTAGACAATTGGAGATGGTGAAGTGGGAGCCTATTTATATCTACGATATGAAGGGCATTTATGAGTTGGTGCAGCACTCCTCTAACATCAGGCTCCGCTTTAATAAAAAGGTAAGGTCTTGGAGATCCAATGGAGAGACAGTTGCAGTGTTGTCAGTTCATTAGAAAGGGTCTTGTCTCTTTTAAACATAAAATTTGGGGTTGGTTATTGCTTCATCATAGATTAGCTTACAAGAGTAGGTTGCACAAATTTGGTACTATTAGAACCTATGAAGTACAATCTTCACTAGAACTAAAATTTACTTTATGTGTGGAGGAAGATGTCTAACTTTACAAGATTTCCCGTAGCAGTATTATGCACAGATGCGGTATCATCAATTGTTTGAGTCCCAAACCTACCATTTGATTCTATTGCTTCCAAAGAGGGGACCTTAGATGGCTTTACCCATTGCTTTGGGTTCATGCCTGCCATATGTTTCATGCACTCCTAAATTAGTATCTTTGCAAACAATTGTTGTTGTCTCATTCATCATATGAGATAGTGACACAACATGAGGTTCTAACACCGACGTAGGATCTTCATGAAAAATAACCCCTACTCTCTTGAAGGATGATGATACAGACACATAATTTCCCAAAGAACCTTGGAAGATTCCTACAAATTTACTAATTTGTAGGGACCCAACTGAGGCATTTTTTGCTGATTTTGAACAAAGATATTCACTGAGAATAGCCCTTTCTTTTTTTAAATATTGACATGATATGCTTACAGATTTCCCTCCAACCGTATGGAAAATGACTATCGGCTCTCTAATTTCTCCTTTACATCTCAGCCTCTCATGATTAGAACTTCCAGAAGGCAAGGAATTCAACATAGCATCATTCTTTGTACGATGCTTATAATTCACTTCTCCTCCCCTCAAAGACGATCTCAACAGTGTGTGTTTCTTGCTAAGTTTTTGGAAAGTATTTACTCTTTCAGTGTCCTTGTTTGGCATTTTGGGAGGAATTTGTGAAGCAGTTGCATTGTTCTGTATCAAGCCAGAATAATACTCAACACCTTCTTTTTCAATACAGAATTACTCATTTGGCTTACTAATTTGTTAGTTATTGGGGAACTCTGAAGAATGGGGCTTGCAGTTATGTATATCAATTGAATGTGATGTCATATAAGGAACTGTCATTACTCTATGTGAAGATATGTTATCCTCATCTTTTTCCAAAGATGATTGAAACCCTGTGCAACATTAGGAGGGGAAAAAAGTAATTAAATATTTGACTTGAAGATTTGAATCTAATTAAATTCATTATATAATGTCCAAAAATACCCATTAATCCATGTGAACTTGACAAAAGCAGTGAAATTAAAAATCTATTCTGCAAATATTATGATAATACTTCAAAAAACGCCTTTAGGAATTTAATGAGTGGTCAAAAAACAATGTTTATTGCATGATCAAGTCCAACCATAGTTGAAAAATGACGACCATGTGCATGCTCCTTGCAATTTTTATCTTCAAAAAATAGGTGAATTTTTTAAGACAATCTCATGTGCACTTTAATAATTTTGAAGTGTTAAAGATATATGTTTGAAGTAAAAATAAATAAATATTATGTACATGTACAAAAATTGATGTATTGAAAGCCTACACAGTGAAGTAGGAAGTGCATTGTGAATTTTTAGTAATCCAAATGATTTTTTCCTTGAATTGTAGGGTATGACCTCAATTTGTAAACCTCAATTCAATATAAAATGTTTAAACAAGTAATAAAATAAAAACCCAGGAGGAAAAAGGACAACAATTTGAGAAACTATTATTTTCACTCCTCTAATTACACGAGCTACCAAACCCTAAGCCAACTGAAAACCCAACATCACTATAGAAAGTAGAGTTAGAAAATTCAAGGTGCAAAATATAGATTTGAAGAAAAGATTTTAATTTTTTTGTTTGAAAAAAAATTAAAATACTTTTCCACATGAATTAAACCATGGAGGGCAGGGGGCTAAAATTCTCATCACGACCACCATTTGCAGGGATGAAGTTTTAAGTTCTAAGGAGTGTCCATTTTTCAAGATCATCTTCAACAGGGACCACACGCCACATTGACACCTCCTTCCTCACTCCCATCCCATTCATTCATTGTGCAATCAGACCATGTGACTAACATAGGAGATTAATATCATCACTTAGAATCATCCAAATTTGGTTGAATTTGCAAATAATATTTGTAAGCCATGTTGCGGAAGAAAAGGTCTCACTGGCAAATCGTTCTATCAATTGGTTTCTATTATTTTCATCAGGTTGGCATAAATCTGATTGCTACATGATAGTGATATAATAGATATGTGGGCATCATGACAAAAACAATTACATATAATATGGGAGGAAAAAGTTATCAGTACAAGTCTAAAGTCTTCATCATTTTGTAATGGAGCTGGCAAATGTTTCTTGTGAATTGGCGAGGTGCGTTAAAGCAACAATATTAAATCAGTTGTGACAAATATAACGACTATTTGGATGCCACATAGCAGTTGAACGAGATTTGAACCCCTCTATGGCAACTTTACGAAGGTTCTAAGCTAAAATAGTGTTCCGGATCTAGAATAGACAAAATTGGCGGCTTGAATTCGTGAACTAAAGTTGGGTTTTATGACTAGTATCGTGGATCTGAGGCTGGACTCATACGCTATGGGTTGACCCCAATCTCACAATGTCTTCACCGTGACACTGAGATGAAATCCGAAGATTTGTGGATTTTTTTTAGGCAAATTTCTCTATGTTAGAAAATTCAAATCTGAGGTTATTGAACCGCGAAGACATCTGGGCTCACATGATGGTGAAATACCCTTGACAAATATAATGACTATCTATGTTTTGTGACTAGTCTCATGGATCTGAGCCTGGACTTATACGCTGCGGCTTGACCCCAATCTCACAATGTCTTCATCGTGACGCTCAGGTCAAATCCAAAGATCTATGTTGGAAAATTTAGATTTGAGGCTATTGAACCGCGAAGACATTTGGGCTCACATGATGGTGAAATACCCTTGAAAACTATAATGACTATCTGGGCTTTGTGACTAGTCTCGTGGATCTGAGGCTGGACTCGTACTTTGCATCTTGACCCCAATCTCACAATGTCTTCACCATGACGCTGAGGTGAAATCTGAAGATCTGTGGATTGGTTTCAGTCAGATTTCTGTGTTCGAAAATTCAGATCTAAGTCTATTGAAGCGTGAAGACATCTAGGCTCACATGATGGTGAAACACACTTGACAAAGATAATGACTTTCTAGATGCCACATAGCACAGTATATAGGTTCAAAATCCAAAGGCGCAGTGTACTCATGTTTGGGGAATTGGACCTCAATCACTAAGGCAGGTTGGCTTATGTTTTCCATCTATTAGGGGCTCTATATGGTACCCTGTATTCACCATTTTCTAGAAATGTGGTTTCAAGGAAAGGCCCTAATATTCGGAAAATGGTCCATTCTGAGATGTTTTTTTTTATGTTTTTGTTTGATATCTACAACCAAAAAAATTATGATATTCTGATAGCTAATTCCTCAAAGAGTCTTCTTGGTAACAGAAATGAACAAGCATTGTTGACAAGAAACCATTGACATTGAGAAGGCATTTCAAATATCCAATAGCAACGCAAGTCTAGACTCTTGTTGAGGGGATTACAGTCACAATCTCCAAGAGTACTTAGTTTACAGTTCATCCTATGTTGAGCACTATATATGGTGCCCCTTAATTACATTTTACAGAGAAAACTCTAACAGTTTGATAGCAATCCATGTGGCTTGCGCTTTTTAAATTCAAGTTTGATATCTTCTAGAATCATGAGATTCTGATATACTCGATAGAATACCTATAAATAGAGTAGAATGATGAAATTCATGATACAATCATCAATTTGTTCCGTGCCATGACATTATCTTCTGTCATAAAAGTATCATGTTGCAGTTTGATCTCTTTTCGATATATAAAATACTAATAAACCGAACGCCCTAATTCAAATGATACATAATAAGTCACTCACACTAATGGCATCAAAATATAATTACAAACTTCAATAGACAATAAATACATACCAAGACTCAGTACTTCAGTTTCTGGACCTTCGCAGAAAGATTGGTCATCTTGTGTTTGGAAACCTCAACCTGAGGCGCCATGGTGGATATGGAATATAGTCTATCCAATGGAGGGCTCTTGCTGTATGAAGTGGGTAGCACAGCTTTACCCCAATCATTCTCCACGTCCTCATCATCACACATCTCAAAAGACTTCATTTTCTCAAATCCGGGGAGCTGCCAACTCCACCTTCCTGCTACTGAGTCCCCCATTTGGGTTTGTCTATCGATCTTGAGACTCTTGATATATCTAAATTCTATCTAGTTGAACTTAACCCCTTATTTATGGTTTCAGATCCAACATTCCACTTAGGATTAAATGCGGAAAGTTTAAATACCCATGAGAAGTTAAAAGTTTATGGTGGGAGCTTTTGAACATGAACATTTCATTTAATAACAGTTGCTCATGGTAGCACCGTGGTAGGTGGATGACATACGTAACCATCCCCAAGTAATGGTGTTATATTAGTTTTGTTCAAATTTTCATCCATGTATTGGAAAAGTCTTTCAAAGTAATACAATATGTGTATAGAACAATGAATCATAAGAGATGACGTTAAATCACTGAAATATTGTGCCATAAACATTAATGATTCTCAATGATAAAGTAATTAAATTTTGTCATGACATGTATTGGAAGGATGATGCTCCTCCAGTTTTACCCTAGTTGTAACTCGGATTACAGCTAACTACATGCACCGTAAACCTCTGAGGCTCCCTCCACAACCTGGTGCCCTCGCCTGCACGTGCTCCCAACTGTCGATGGTTAGAGTCTACCATTCCTAGGCTCAACATGGAAGGAATGGAATTGGATGTGGTGGATTATTCGCCGGACCCTTACCTGAAGCAACTCACTTTCTGCCACCCAAGCCCTAAGTTGGCAATCATTCCCTCCACAGCACCGTCCTGCTCGAACCCATCATTGGTTGTCTCCCTCCCTAGGCTTACGGCTTCTACTCTTCACATCGAGACCCTCTCTATTGGATCACTTGCCCTAGATTGTCCCGGCTATCTCCTGGAACCCTAAACCTCATGGCCACCTACTCATCCCCTACCTTTGATCCCTCACCCCCTTGTGGATCATCTTTTCTCTACAAATCCTTTCACTCTCCCTGGTTGTGAGATTCCTGTAGCAGCTAAGCAACAGATGGAAAATATCAGCACCCCCAACAGTTGCGTGGTAACATAGGTGCCAGCCCCTCCTTCAGGATGCTTCGAAACCCCAGTAATCAAGGTAAGATCAGTGGCTCATCAATCCCAGCCTGAATCTCTGAGCCTCTCAGACCCATTACTGGATCATCCATCTATGTCGAGAATAGGAAAAAGTAAAGCAAAGTGCATAAAGGCCTTAGGAAAGGAATACATAATCAAATTTGGAAAAGGTCTCACCATGGGAGAAGTTGCAGACAAGGTAGGGAAAGTCCTGTGGGTATGGTTCAAGGATGAACCTACTCTACAGAGTGTCTGGGGTTATGGGTAAAAGAAATCTAGGGGAAGATCTTCATACAGCTCCGAGAAGTACAGATCCTCCCATGAGGATGGTCTGTGCTCCACATTGCCCTGGAAGAATGTACAAACATGGCGCTCGCCCGATATTGGCATATTGAAATGGCCCCTATGTTGCTCAAAAGATGGAGCCCTCTTTTCGAACTAGAAAGAGAATAGATCTGTGCCAGACCCCTATGGGTGCGCTTACCAAGGTTACCCCTTCAGTACTGGTTAGAAGAAGTATTTGTGCGAATTAGGAACACCCTGGGCACCTTTCTCAATTATGAAAAATCTATTATTCAGTCCAAGAATCGCACTCTAGCCCACATCCTAGTGCACCTGGATACTCGAGAGGGTTTGGAGGAAAAGATTACACTGCAATGGTGGAATTTCACTAGGGTTCAAATTCTAGATTAGGAGGGAGTGCTATTCATATGTCGTCATTGCCACAAGGTTGGGCATCTGTATAAGGAATGCCCTCTAGTCCAAAAGCTCCCGGAAGCGACTATGGAAAAAGAGGGTGGGATTGTGTTGGGTCCCTATAATACTACTGATTACCCCATTACTATTGTAGTTATACCCCTTATTTATATTGTTGTGCCCCTATTACCCCCATATTGTTATTTCTGTGCCCCATATAATCCCTCTATTGTTATTTTTGTGGCTTTATATTATTATTGTTAGGTCGGCTGGATTATATTGTGACTCCTTAGACTCCTATATATTGAAAGAGGTTTTTATCATTTGTATCATCCAAGAATTGTTCATTTATGTAATGTAAAGGAGGTTGCCCCTCGAAGAGGCTGAAATTCTAAGCCGTTGA
The DNA here is from genome assembly GCA_000404065.3 of Pinus taeda. Classification (NCBI taxonomy): domain Eukaryota; kingdom Viridiplantae; phylum Streptophyta; class Pinopsida; order Pinales; family Pinaceae; genus Pinus; species Pinus taeda. The sequence goes on along the minus strand of APFE031688679.1, from coordinate 66,677 downwards.
TCTATCTTTTCTATCTTTTCTTGAGATGGTTTTCATAACATTTGGGTATCAGAAGCTTTGGATTCTAGGGTTTTGCTGCTCCAAACAGGTCATCGTGGCATTTCGCTATAAATTTTTTCTGTGACGTTTCAGGAAGTTGAAAAAAAAACACATTTGAGAAGAAATTGCGCTGAACCTTGGGTCCGAATTTCAGAGCTTTTTGCGCGATATTTGCAGAGATATGATCTGAGGAAGTTGGTCTTTTTGCAGACTCCTGAATTACATTCAAAACAGGTGACCTGGGGAAAATCGTCATAACTCTCTCTCTGAGCATCGGATTGAAATTTCGTAAGAAGGTAGAGAAAGAGGACGGACTGTAGTTTCTTATGTGAATTTTTTAGATCCAAATGTCGAAACAGTGACTCGTGGCATGTCGTACAAGTTCGCTCTACTGAACTAGTCTATAAACAAGTCACTGTGGGAGATTCCGCATAACTCTTCCTTGGAGAATCCAATTTGGGTCAGACTTGTGGCATTGGAAAGAGGACATAGAGGGCTACTACAGGTCACAAATTCAGAACTAGATGATTGGAAAGTACA
>APFE031688679.1:38675-60769 GCA_000404065.3 Pinus taeda | reverse complement strand
TGTGACTCCTTAGACTCCTATATATAGAAAGGAGGTTTTGTCATTTGTATCATCCAAGAATTGTTCATTTATGTAATGTAAAGGAGGTTTCCCCCTCGAAGAGGCTGGATTCTAAGGCGTTCATCTATCTTTTCTATCTTTTCTTGAGCTGGTTTCATAACAGATTGGAAGGGCCTCCACAAACACCCCCAGGAAGGCTCCATCAACAGTGCCCATGCTGCCATTGTCCTTGCTTTCAATGAAAATGATGCAGAACGATTGCTTACGGAATGCTCTGAACGGATAGGTCACGGGAACTCTGATTGCTAGGGTTTCTGCAGCCTCCCTGCGACGGCAGGCTTCGCCAGAGCTGCTAGAAGAAACAGGCGACCAGCGGAAGGACTGGGAGCAGCGCATCATGACTTCCCCCTACGGGGCGGAAGGGAACGGGACGCCAATCGACCTCAGCCAGCAAGGACCAGAGGTGACGGCTGACCCTAATCAGGATTCGAATAGATCTGAAGCGGAGACTACAAAGAAGATCCCCAATGAACAAGATCAACATGAACCACCAAAGGTAAGCTCCTCTACGTGTAAGCCTGTAGCCGCCCATACGCCAGAAGTAGAATTTCCTAGCCATCGCATTAACGAAAGAATCCAATACATGAGAGACCATGCCCTCATAGGAAAATTTATAGGGTTATGGCCTACAGAAAGAGCTTTGAGAAACTGGATCAATGTAGTTTGGCATCCAAAAGGAGAAATAACCCTATTATTAGGACCCAAAGGTTTCTTTACTGCTATCTTTATCTGCTTGGAAGATAGAAACAGAGTTTTTGAAGGCGGACCTTATTTTTTCAACTCAGCTGGGCTTTTTCTTCGAGAATGGGTTGCTCGTTTCAATCCAGACAAGGAAGATTTAAGTTATGCACCTGTTTGGATCAGACTTTACTCCTTGCCATGGGAATATTGGGGGGAAGACTTTCTTAAATCCATAGGTTCAGCCCTAGGAGATTTCGTCAGAGTCGCAGAAGAAACCAAGGCGGTCAGACATACGATACATGCCTCATATGCACAGATATGTGTCTATATGGACTTGAAGGAACCGTTGCCGGATAAGATGAGACTCTTTCATGAAGACCATGACTGGATCCAAGTAATAGATTACGAACATGTGCCTTTCAGATGCAGAAAATGCCATGTCATAGGGCATCTCTTCCGTGATTGTCCTCTGAATATAAAGCCTCTGAATCAAACCACTCAAGCACAACAGTCACAGGACGGATACACCAAAGTCCCAAATCGACGAAGAGGCAACAAAAAAGCAGCGAATCCTCCCAAGCGGAATCCAGAAGGGAATACCAAACCCTCAACCAGCAACAGTTTTGATGCTCTGGCAAATGCAGAGGACAAGGACGAGGTTATGGAGAACAACAACACACAAAATGCTGAAAAGCCTAAAGCACAAAAAGCTCAGCAAGAAGGAAAAAAGAAGGCAACGAGCTTGGATACAGAGAACAACCCAGAAATGGAGATTGATAACAATAGCACCAGACAGGAAAAAGGCAAGGAAGTCGCAAACAGATTTGAAGAAAACACACAAGAGCCGCAAGTTATGGAGGTAGATGGGGAGTCTATAGACATTGGGGAGCTTGACATCTTGGGCCTTGAACAAGCCTGTAAAACAGGTAAATTTGATAAAATCACGGACAAGCAGGTAGACAACCTCGTAGAAGTTCTGAGCAAAGCCCAAAAGAAGTATTCACTGGGGGTACAGAAAGGAAGCCAATGGGACGGCAAATTTCTCTGCAAGGACAGCAAAAAAAGAGGGCGCAAATCGACTCTAGAAAGGACAATAAAGATTGGCGAGGTTCTGGTTGAATCTGGCAGATATGCCAAACTCACCAAATACTTCAACTCAAACCCCAAACTGTCCCAATGAAGCTCATATCATGGAACATTCGAGGGCTAAATGGCCCCAGGAAAAGGAAACTTCTTAAAAATCTAGTTATGGAAGAAAAACCAACCATTCTATTTGTACAAGAAACAAAATGCAGCTTGACATTCCTGGAAAAATCCGTGGCAAAGGCTTGGCCAGGTGCACAAGTCATAGCGGTCGAAGCTCAAGGAGCTTCAGGTGGACTGGCCATCCTATGGGATGCCAGTAAAATTCAATTACAAAATATTCATGCAAATAAATATTTCATACAAGCAATATTTCATATTCTAGGAACCAATACATACGGACATCTAACCAATGTCTATTTCCCTCAAGAATCTCAGAAGAAGGAGGAAACATTAGAGACCCTTTCGCATCTCAACTCTGATAGACTATATCCCCTTTGGCTTGCCGGCGGGGACTTCAACATGATTGCATCTCTAGAGGAAAGGCAGGGAGGGCGATGCAGGTTTAACAGAGATGGCTCCCTTCTCAAGGACTTCATCAACAATAACTGGCTGATTGACGTATCCACTTCCAATGGACTGTATACATGGACCAATAAGAGAGCTAAGCCAATGCAAATCGCTTCTAGATTGGATCGATTTCTTATATCCGACAACGCAATACACACAGGAGGAGAATTTTTAGCACATATTGTTCCTTTCTCTGGCTCGGACCATTGGCCAGTTGCGCTACAGTGGAATAGACCAGGCACAAGTATAAACAGGCCTTTTCGCTTCGAGGCATTCTGGTTGTCTCATCCAGAATTCAAAGAATTCATTCAAACGACTTGGCAAACATGCAATCCGATGGCGCCTACAAAAATGGCAAGATTTCAAAAAAAATTAAAATTTCTCAAAGGCGAAATAAAAAAGTGGAATAAAAATACCTTTGGGAACATTTTTAAAGAAAAGGAGAACCTCATTCAAGAGATCAGAATCATCCAACAAACAATTATCACAGAGGGCAGAACAGAGGAGTTAATGACTAAAGAACAGCAAGCGGAACATAAATTATTAGAAAGGGACATGCAGGAGGAGATTCTCTGGCGATAGAAATCACGCATCCGGTGGCTAAAGGAAGGGGAGAAGAATACTAAATTCTTCTACAAAACTACAGTACAAAGGCAAATGCATAATCAGATTTCCCAGCTCACAAATGCCCAAGGGGAGATAATAGAGACTCAGGCAGATATGGAACAAGAATTCTTGCAGTACTTTAAGACCATGTCGCAGGAACCAAACATCAACAGAATAGGGGAGATTGAAACAATAGTCAACAATATTCCGAGTCTGATTACGGAGGAGCACAACACACTGCTCCTTAAGCCTATTAATCTGGAGGAAGTAGAGGCGGCGGTCAAACTTCTAAAGACAGGCAAAGCCCCTGGTCCTGATGGCTTTACATCAAACTTCTTTCAACACTTTTGGGAGTTGATAAAATGGGAAGTATGGCAACTGGTTGAAGAATCTAGATCCATGAGATGGATGTATCCAGGTCTAAACGCAACTTTCATCGCCCTAATTCCAAAATCTGAGAACTCAAATTCCCCCGACAAATTCAGACCAATCGCCTTGTGCAATATCATCTACAAGATTGTTTCAAAGGTAGTAGCGCTTCGGCTGAAACCAATACTACCGCTTATTATCTCTCCAGAACAATCAGGGTATGTGGAGGGTCGCCAGATGACGAATGGGATCATTCTGACCCATGAAATTATCCATTCACTCAAGCAAACAAAGAAACCAGGTATGCTTCTTAAAATCGATCTATCTAAAGCATTTGACAGCATATGTTGGGAATACATGCAAAAAATATTGCAAGCATTTGGTTTTGATGCAGCTTGGATAAGATGGATAAGCAGTCTCATATCATCCACTTTTTACTCTATTCTTGTCAATGGCATTCCTTCTGCCACTTTTCGTCCTTCCAGAGGCATTCGCCAAGGAGATCCCCTTTCCCCCTTTTTGTTTGTCATTATGGCGGAAGGTTTAGGACGAAGCCTAAAAGCAGCTATTTCAGAGGGACACCTTAAAGGCCTTTCTTTCCATCAAACTCCTTCCACCTCCCATCAACAGTTTGTCGATGACAACATGCTTTTTGGACACTCCTCTGTGCAAGAAGCCAATTCTCTAATCTCCATTCTTGAAACGTTCTCCAAAGCCTCTGGGGCCCTCATAAACAAATCGAAATCCCAAATCTTCTTCTTCAACACCCCCCCCCCATCACTCAAAGAGCAATAGCGCGCATCATAGGTTTCTCTGTAGATTCCTTGCCTTCCAAGTACCTGGGAGCACCCCTAATTGCCTCAGCTCTAAAGCACTCAACCTGGACCAACCTCCTTGAAAAGATAGAGACAAAATTATTCCAATGGACTCACAGAGCCTTAAACATGGCAAGCAGAATGGTGCTCATTAAAGCGGTGCTTCAGTCCATGCCGCTCTATCTTTTTTCCTTAATGGCAGCGCCAAAAGGGGTACTGAAAGCAATAAGACAGCTTCAACGCAATTTCCTTTGGGGCAACTCAGGACCCAACAGGAAATGGGCTCTAGTAAAGTGGGAGAAAGTTTGCACCCCAAAAATAACCGGGGGCATAGGACTCAGGGATCCGGAACATAGTAATGCAATTATGGGAGCGAAAATCTGGTGGAAATGGTTAACCTACCCAGACACTCCATGGGCCCGGCTATGGCATGCCAAATACGCTAGTAATCTGCCACGGGAAGAAATAATAAGAATGACGGAAACAAGTAAAGGCTCAGCAATGTGGAATTCTGCCATAAGGCACAGAGAATTAATACAGAACCACAGTTTCTGGGAGGTAAAGGAAGGTCGCAGTGCAAGATTTTGGACATATTCATGGCAACAATTGCCTGCCTTAAACACGCTCATCCAAAATCTCCAAGCTCAGGAAATGAATCATATGGAATCGATTAACAAATTCTGGAATCTCCAATCCAACTCAGAACATAGGGAATGGAAACATATCAACCAGATCATACCAAACAGCACGGAAGCCATCAAATCCTCGCTCTCAGCGGAATTAAAGAACAGAAAGATCCTCAAGGAAGCAGGGGAGGACAAATTACGGTGGGGATATGAAGAGAAAGGGATATTCACGGCTAAGGAGGCATACAGACTTCTTTTAAACGACAGACTCAACAAGGATAAAGTGTGGGAGAAAATATGGAAGCCGCCAATTTGGCCAAAAATATCAACCTTCCTCTGGCTCCTGGCTCATAACAGAATATTGACATGGGACAATCTGAGAAAGAAGAAATTTACAGGTCCATCCATGTGTTTTAATTACAAACAAGAAGAGGAAACTGCGGCTCACCTAATGCTAAATTGTCCTTTAAGTAGACACATTTGGGAAAAAGTCGCCTTCAGAAGTCGCAAAGATGGAAGAGTGCAGGGAGATATACTCAACACGATTCGCACATGGTCCCAATTGCCTTACCAAAGTAAAATCCTTAACACACTTTGGCAAATCGCTCCAGGGATTGTGATGTGGAACATATGGAAAGAAAGGAATAGGAGGATTTTCAGGGATCAAAATTTACCAGTAGAAGAAGTCTGGAAGATCATCCTCGACAACATACAAGAAACTCTATCGATCAAGCACTGGGCTGCCGAGGATCTTCCCACTAACCAACAGGAGCAAAGCATTTGGAGTAACTGGCAAATAAATCTTCAACCTCCCCAGACTTCCCAAGTCAATGCAGTCACACATCAAGTATCCCAATCCAGGTGGACACCTCCTCCTCCGAACACTTATCTGCTCAACTTCGATGGTGCATCCAAAGGAAACCCAGGTAACACAGGCTATGGAGGTGTGATAAGAAATTCTCAAGGCCATCCCCTTATCACCTATTACGGATCAATAGGCTGGAACACCAACAACGCAGCAGAATTGGAGGGACTCTGGAGAGGTCTCAAGATTGCACATACTCAAAGGATAACCCCTCTCATTGTGGAAGGAGACTCCCAAGTAATAATAAACATGATCATAAAAATTCAACAGGGTAGGGAGGTCCAGAAGGTGAGCAATAGTTGGAGGTTAGCAACCAGACTTGAGACGCTCCAAACATGGCTCCGGAATCATAATGCACTAGCCTTCACACATATAAGGAGAGAAGGGAATAAAGTTGCTGACTTTCTAGCAAATTTAGGGGTGAACAGAGGAGAAGAATTCTTTGAAGGGTCTTTGCAGGAAGCAGCCTCAGACACAGAACTCAAAACCTTCCAGAATATTCTCAACTATGATATGCAAATCAGCGATGAAGACAACCCGGATGCGGGTGTTGGTCAGGAGAGCTACTGATATTATCGCTGGCCACGCGGGGATGCGATGGGCAGCTGGCTCCTCATCAATCGAGGCAGCATTAATGCTCACCCTTAAACGCCTGCCGCCAGCAGGAGCAAACATTCATTCCTCCTCTTCAATGAAACGCCTGCCGGACGCTGCAACACTGTACGCGATGAAGGTAATGGAGGTGATATTTAATCGCCAGGCCCAGTCTTTCCAGACCCGGAACAAAACACTCGGTGTCGGATCCTGGTATGAAATCTCTCATGCTGAACGTCTCATGGTAGCGAAGCAAAGCCTTATTGCCCTCGAATTCGAAGTAATGGTGCGCAGTAGAGGTGTGCCTCGGCGCGGAGGGAGAGCTGGTATTCGCCCGGCTTTCGAAGGCGAGGAGGTGAACTCCTTCGCTCCCAGGGAGGCCATGGCAAATTCTTCTTCTTCCTCTGAGCAGGACTTTCTGCTTCTGCCGGACTCCTACCTGCCAATCCGCCTCAGAATTCCTGGAAGGCACCTACGCTCAGATGTCATTGTGAATTTATCGATCTACCTCTCGGAGGCAGCCCCTGAAGAAAATCCTTCCTCTTCCCAGGCCCATGCAGAATTACAGTCCAGCACAATCTTGTTGGGAGACATGAATGGGAGGGTATTCCACATGCCCCGTCCCCTTTCTGCTGTCGCACCGACTGGTCAGCAACGGCCGGCCCAAGTCCACGAGAATTTGGGTTCAGTTTTTCCAAAGCAAGAAACTCTGCCTCCGGTTAATGAACTTCAGGACAGAGAGGAAGGCCACAGTGCAATTCAGCCAGGCCCCGATGGACAGCTACAGTGGGACGAGGAGATGGCTACTTGGCTCGACACGTCAAGCCCGGAGCATATGCAGCCACCGGAATCGCCCAGTCGCCCTTCCTGAGTCTCCTTGGTCGCTTTTCTCCAGGTTTTGGCTGAATCCTTTCAATGTCTTTGTCGTTCAACAGTTTGGTCACTCCCAGTTCTTTTTTCTTGCCTTCACCTGAAGGTTTGTCTTTGTCAATACAGTGTCAATGTTAGTGTATACAGGCTTAATAGGGTCTATTTCTTTTTGGTCTGCTATCCAAGGGTCTGGTCTCTGCATATCCGCTGTCCAAGAATCACAAAAGGGACAATATCTTGTAATGGGGTCTCATTGGAACGATAGTCTGTTTCAGCTGTTTTTGTTAGAGGGCTGGGCAATGCCCCTCTCGAATGATGTAACCTCTGTAAATATTTTCTTTCCTTAATATAGATTAGACTTTACTTAGAAAAAAAAAAAAAACAGTGCCCATGCTTCCAAGGAAAGCGACCTCAGTTCAAAAATATCAACCATCTCTAGGTTGCTCCTTGCGACCTCCATCTTCGTTACTGACTCGAGATAGGGCAGCAGTTGAAGCGACGCTTACCTCGGGTATTTCTCTTCCTCCTCCCCCTATTTCATCTTCTACTTATGCATATTTTTCACACCATCTACATAATGCATCTGTATTAGATCAAACCACTTTTCCCCCTCCCATCCCCTGCCCTCTATACTACCATCAATTGGTTTATTCTACTACTTCTCTATCCCTTCCAATAGAGGCATCCACCAATCCATCCCCACCATCTTTGGCCCCTCCCCACTCCTACAACTTGCGCCCCTACACCCTCACAGTTGATGCTCCCTCCAAACTCTCTAGGCTTGGCCTATCCTTTTTCTCGATCCCCATTAAACCTCTCTGTGGTCGCAAATCCTATCTCTTACATGCTACACTTCGGGCAAGAGCTGAGGTGGCCTTTGGAAGGGAATCTTCTTTAGATCGGGTTCTTAGAGCAGCGAACACCCATGATATGTTACCCCCATGAAGTGCTTATCATTTAATTTCAAGGGCATGGCTAGCTTGCCAAAAAATATTGATCTTCGAAGGCTCTTCGAATCTGAGCCTGTTGACATTATATTTCTTCAAGAAGCCCTTAGTGAAGCTAAGCGCATTAACAGTATCTTGGGGAGTCTCGAACCAGGATGGGACTTTTTATCCCTAGATGCAGTCAAGAGATCTGGAGGACTGGCTTTTGGTTATAATCCTCATTCCATCCACCTAAAATCAGCTTGGGGAGGAAAGGGTTTCATTGGGATAGATATCTTCTCTACTGAGCTAGGTAAGGATCTTCATGTCATAATTTTTTATGGGCCTTGCCAGGGGCCGGAGGTTTTCTGGAATCAACTCCTAAACCTATCCATTACCTTGACAAATAATCTCATTATGGGTGGTGACCTAAACTTTTCCATTGGATTTTGTGAGTCTTGGGGTTCATCGGCTCAGATTGACCCACTCTCTGTTACCATAGAAAACCTTCTAGATTAGGCACATCTAACGGATATCCCCATGAAAAGACCTTTGCCCACTTGGAGGAACAAAATAGTTGGGGAGGTGGCTCTAGCCAGAAGGTTATATAGGTTCATTCTAAAAACCTTGTTGATATAACACTCATCCCACTATAGGAAATGGGTTGGTTCAGGAGGTATCTCTAACCACTCACCTATCTACCTAGAAATCATCAGCCCATTTATAAATTCCAAGGCTCCGTTCAAATTCAACTCATCTTGGTTTCAGGACCCCTCCTACTCCAAACTAGTCTTAGATTTCTAGTTGGAAAAGCCCCTCACATGAGGTCACACCTGATCTGAAGGTTTCTGTTATAATCTTCTGCATCTCAAGAAATTAACTGTCAAATGGGCAAAGGAAAAAACTCAAAAGGATGACCATACCCTCGCCATTGTTGTGTCTTCTTTGTCCCAACTTATGGATGACCGGAGCAGAGGATTCTTATCTACAGAAGCCAAGCTACATCTTATCGAATTAGAAAATAAAAGGGCCAAAATACTGAAGGAAAGAGATGAAACTTGGCGACATAAGAGCAGAGCGCTCTAGCTAAAAGCAGGAGACAAGAACACGAGTTACTTTCAGAAATTTTACAAGGGGAGGAAAGTCTCAAACGCTATCTAGAAGATGCCCACATAGGATGGAGGTATAGCTAATACGTTCAATCAAATATCTCAGTTGGGCATATCACACTTTAAACATATTTATAAGGAACCCCCAGCTACAAACCTTACTGATATTATTCAATTAGCAGGACGTTTTCCAAGTTTTGTAGACCTGGAATCTGTAGACAAGTTAACTACACGTGTGACTGCAGATGAACTTGAAGGGACTCTAAAATGGTTCATCAAAGACAAAAGTCTTGGCCCAGATGGATGGACTATCAAATTCTATATAACCTTTTATGACATTATCGGGAATGATCTCCTCAATGTAGTTGAAGAATGCAGGATCCCAGGAAATATGTATGAGACCATGAATTCTACCTTCATTTCCCTTATACCTAAATTTGACTCCCCTTCATCCTTCAATGACTTTCAACCAATCTCTCTCTGCAATGCCCTTTACAAAATCGTCGTTAAGATTATTGCGAATCGGCTTCGTCCCATACTCTCCCACCATATCTCTCCATAGCAATTTTCTTTCCTTCAAGACCGACATATCCATGATGCCATAGGAACTGCACAAGAATCCATTCACTCTATCAAAGTAAAAAATATGAAAAGCATCATCCTCAAGATTGACCTTGCAAAGGCTTTCGATCGTGTTAGCTGGCTCTACATAAATATGATTATAATCCATCTAGGTTTCCCTGTCGCTTTCACATAATGGATCATGTGTTGCATCAATTTGACATCCTTCAGTGTCCTCAAAAACGGACCTACTTCCCAATTCTTCCATGTTGAACAGGTCTTCGATAAGGATGACCTCTTTCTCCCCTTCTGTTACTAATCTTAATGGAGGGGCTTAGTAGGCTCATCGAATCCACAAAAAGGAAAGGCAAAGTCAAAGGACTGAAAATGAGTGACCTCTGTCACCTTACCCACCTCCTTTTCATGGATGATGTTATGATCCTTCTGGATGGTAGCATTAGGGACTCTACTACCTTCCATGGCATTCTTACTCTCTTTGAAAAAGCAACTGGTATGGTCACAGATCAGTCCAAGTCAACTATCACTCTGACTCACCTCCCCTCATGAAGACAGAATCTCCCTCCAATTCTTCCATTATCAACTGCATAATCTCAAGAATGGCCTGAAATACTTGGGGTTCCGGATCAAACCCCATAGATACTGGATTGCAATCTGGATTTGATTAGTGATCAAAATCGAGAAGAGACTGAAAATTTGGAATCATAGATTTCTATCCAAAGCAAGGCGCCTGGTGCTTATAAAATCTGTGCTGGAAGCCACACCTGTATACTGTATGTCACTTGCCTGGATTCCTCGGGGAATAATCAGTCGTATCCAGTAGATATGCTACAGATATCTATGGAATAGACAAAAAGAAGGAAAAACATTTTCTTGGGTGAGCTGGAAGAAAATTTCCCTACCAAAAAAATGGGGGGGATGGGGACTAAAGGATCGTCTGTTTTTGCACAAGCCCTTGCAGTCAAGATGAGTTGGACACTTCTCACTACACAAAATCTTTGGACTACTATTACATACCATAAATATGTCTGGCTGTAGCAAATCTTGGATTGGGTTCGCATACCAGCTTGGCCAAGATCAGGCATCTCTATAGTCTGGAAAACAATTCTACAAACAATGCCTTTCATCAGATCTGGTCTGGCCTAGCGCATAGATGATGGTAACTCAGTGTGCATTGGTATTGATCCATGGATTGGGGGTCAAGAAAAGTTACTAGCTACCATCTGACCTTATTTATTGTTTACAACAAAGAAACATCAAAGTGATCGCACGGATTACTGACCATGAACGCAGTACTGTTTTCAACCAGAAATAGAGGTCAACTCAAGATGTGGGTATTCCTATACAGTGGCAACAGACTTGGGAAGTGTACCTTAACACCTTGACTGAGGCTCATGTGCATATAAAATTTTTCCCGGATGAACTTGTATGGATACCAGCTGAGCATGGTAAATATGCCCCAAAACTTGGTTATATCTCCCTCCTCTCGGATCGCAAACCAGAGATCACAAAAGAATGGTGGCGACGGATTTGGAAGTTGAAAACACCCCTACGGTCTTGACTATTCATGTGGGGTGTCCTCAGCAATAAAACTCCCACAGCAAACTCCCTCTTGCACATATCTATATATGGTCCGAATTGGTGTGTCTTTTGTAAACAAGACTCTGAATCAAATGAGCTCTATTCCTACTCCGTCCTATAGTCATCCAGCTCTGGAAAGCTATTACTCAGCAACTCTCCATTCAGAATACATGACAGGGACCCTCAATTCTACAAGCCTAGAACACTTGGACTGTAGTGTACCAGGGCTCTAAAAAACTATGTTTACCCCTCATTCTCTGTTGGACTATATGGCTCACCTGGAACCACATCATTTTTAATGAAGCAATTACCCGATGGCGTTTCATCATAGCCAAGGTTGTGGCAGCCTATCATGATATCCCAGAAGTTGAAAACTCCCACATTCACCGAACTAACTCCCCCAGTCGGATTGAAAAAACCCGACCATGAGCTTTTCTCGACGGAGTAGCCCAAATCTATGGATGTGAAGGGGGCTTCATTTTACATATTTCTGAACAACACTTTTACAAAGTTCAAATGGGATTAGGGGAGGGGACAAATAATTATGTCAAGCTAATTACCCTTAGACATCTGGTGCACTTTACTTTAGCTCATGATTGCACTACCATTCAGATTCTTGGGGATTAAAAAATCATTATCAACCAGTTCAACAATAAAAATCAATGTCATGTTATTTCACTTCGAAATATATTAGATGAAGTCATCAACTACAAAGAAATTTTTAACTCAATCTCTTGTTATCATATATACAGGGAATATAACGAAAGTGCTGATAGGATTTCCAAGGAGGGCATGCTACTGCCCAAGGCTTGTGGATGATCTTGGAATAGATGGGAGCCGAGCATTATCAATACCATCACCGCCCCTATATAGATCACGCATATCATAGGGTGGAAAGGCCCTAATTTTTTTGTTGTTTATCTTTGGCTTTTCTCTAAAAACTATGTATATTTTTTGATGATATATGGCACAACAGAATGAATACCTCAGCAAGCATAATATGTACAGGCTAAATTTTACTAAACATTTTCACAATGAATGGCTACGCCAACAAATTTACTAATATTTTTTTTGAAATGGTCATGGGCCAACAGACATGCATATGCCTTGGGCATCTACTACATGTAATTTTTCCACATAATGAAAGATTACGATTCCATTGTTTATCTTTGGTTTTTCTCAAAAAACTATGTATATTTTTTGATGATATATGGCACAACAGAGTGAATACCTCTGCGAGGATAATATGTACAGGCTAAATTTTACTGAACAATTTTCACAATGAATGGCTACACCAACAATTTTACTAATATTTTTTTGAAATGGTCATGGGCCAACAGACATGCATATGCCTTGGGCATCTGTTGCATGTAATTTTTCCACATAATGAAAGATTACAATTTTTCCATTGGAAAAAAATACAATATGCGTATTATATTGATATTAATATTATATTGAGTTATTTTTTTAGTAATTCAATACAAAAGTATTTTTATTAATATAAATTTTTTTATATTAATAGTATATGATAGAACCAATTTAAAGATGGCCATAGACAAAACAGGTCTATGGATGGCCATGAAACAAAGTCCATAATACATATAGGAAATGAAAAAACAGAGATATTGGAATCTTGCAGATTGGGATTGATCACCACTACGTCTTTTCTTTCCTTTCTTCTTTTTTACTTTGATCTAATCTTCTAGAGGTCTAGCTACCAAAGCCACCTTAAGATTGTTTTGATAACCCAAAGAGGCGTATTTGTCAAAGTCTGAAGAGGTTGATTCACGAGTGTGCTTTATGGCACCAATAAGAATACTATTACGAAGTTCTTCTCTTTTAACTAACAAAACTTGGATCTCCTGATATCCTTCACAAGGCTTTTGGAGATCTGAATCTTGGGCCTTGCCTGATGTGAGCATGTCATCATGAGACTCATCATCTTCCTGATCCATGGAAGAAGAATCCTCTTCTTCTTGAGGAGGCAGGCTATATGGCTTCCATACTTTAGATACTGGCTTTTGTTTGATTGGTTTTTTAGAACAAAAGTTTTGAAGATGACCTGTTTTATGGTAAAGTCGACACAGAAAATTAGTGCTCTCATAGTCCAGTTGTTGGGTGCAGTGAAAATCACTTATTTTAAATTAATTTTTCCATGAAATTCACAATTGATGTTGAGTTCTATGCAAATCTTGCCATAGGTGAAGACTCCACACTAGCCTCACGAGGGATCTGCAGCCAGAAAACCACCCAAGGTGTTTCCAATACCCAGAAACACTTGAAGAATGACATAGATGGGCCAATAAATTTAGGAGCCTAACCATTATGGGTAGCATTGTGATCATAGTTGTGGAGGGGTCAAAATGTGGGAAGAAAGGGGCCAGGAAGAGCCCAACTTTTCCCCAAAACCAAGGCCCCTTATAGAGCATTTTGATAATCTGCATCCTTGTCAAAAACGATGATGAATAAGCCTTTGGAACATAAGAGGACCTTGCATGCCTTGGTCCAAGTTGAATGGATCCATTGGTAAAGGTTTGTTGTACATGGCCATTGTCCATTGAAACAATAAGTGAGGCCATTACCTACGAACAACTCATAGATTCTATCCATATATGGATGAGTGATTTCCATGGAAGGAACATCCTCATCTTTGTCTATTATAAAAGGACTCGGAGCAGCGTGGGTTTGAGCCGACTTGCCCAAGGGCAAGGGATGTTTCTAACGTGGCTCTGCACTTTGGGGATCCTAGTTTCAGACCTCGTCTTTATAAGAGGAGGCTTGGGAAGAGGAAGGCTTTCCCAAAGCTCCCCCACGCAGTCGAAGAGCCATGAAAATTGTGACATCCCTGCGTATATTATAAACAGAGAGAAGAAAGAGATCTTCCATTTTCTTACCTTCGAAAAGAAGGCATTGCAATCCAAAAGGTAGCCCTGTTTTGAATTCCAACAATACCTTGAGGTCTTTTACCATATCTTTAGCTCTAACCTTTATTATAGTATGGATTTGGGCCTCTTATAGTATGTTGTAATATTAAAGAACAAGACCTTTTTATTTTTGGAGTGTGTTGTCAAATTGAATAAGGCATTGTCTAATTATTGTATACTTTTCAAGTGTTTTGCTAGAAATTGGGGAAATATTTTTTTATCAAATTGTGAATTTTTTGTCGTTTAAAATACATTTTTTACTATATATGGGTTCTACCATGTGAAACTCCCACAACGTTGAAAATGAGGAGAGTTCACAATTCAAACTTGTGATTCCAATAAATCTTTAGCGGATATGCCCAAAAACACTCCAAATAGATACACTAAACAACTGGGAATGAGTTTTTTTAATTTATAGGACAATGGAGTCTTTATTTGTAGAAATAGATATTTTTCTAAATTGTTAAAGTGTCATTACATAAATTGGATTATATATATAAGTATTATCTATAGTTTTAAAGGTATGTTTAGTTTTTAGAATAAATTGGGTTTTATGGTCTATTTTTTTAAAGATTAAATTCATAATCATAGTTGATGTTTTATTTTAATGATTTTTTATTTATTATAAATTTACTTATAAAGGTTTTTATTTTATTGTCAATTCTCTAATATAACATTTTTTTTTTTTTTTTGGTGGTATATGCAAGTTTTATGAAATTTCCATATTCATGGTTGTAATAATTTTTGGAATGTGATTGCATGGTTTGTTATTCTAATTTAGATTCATTTGTATTTATCTCCTCAAAGCATGTGAGTCCCGTTTAGTTAGTGCTTGGTGTAATTAATCTTTCGTTGAGATATATTTATTGCAATTGAATCTTTGTGAATGCACTCACTCAATATGTATATAAGTATCTCCTTGTTTCATTAGAATGTAGGACAAGTGTAAGATACCCTCCCTAAAGTATCTTAAATTTTCCATTAACTTTTTTGAGTTTCGTCTTAGTGTTGATTATGGCATTTTATAAAATATATTGTGTGTACTTGGCTATATAGATGCACGATCTTGGTTTTAATTTCAAATAGATATACATAGTGGCTAACACATGCCAAAGAAATGCTTCAACGCAAAATTATGTTCTTTGGAATAAACCCATAAATTCATATATTTCCCATACAATTTTGTATAACCATAACTTGAACATAATATATCATTTCATTAACATGGCACATAAATACACAGTGAGCAAAAGAAGTAGAGGAACTTGGTAATAACTCAACAATGTGAACTTCAATATATTAAGTGCTCTATAACGTGGTTCCAAAAATACAAAACTAAGAGAAATAGGTTTCCAGATGGCTTAGCTCCTTCCCCTTTCACCTAGAAATATCAGTGCATGCAAAGATTGTATACACTAGCCTTTAACCTGGAAGCAAGTTGACCACATCTTTCATGTTTAACTTCTAGATTGACTATAAATGCATTTTGGTTCACATAACCATCAAAGTAGGTAATTTGTGGTCACTACAACACTAGTAATCTCTACACCTTCAATTAGAAAACTTAGTCACAGTATCGTGGTCTCTCCCTGTCACTCTTCTAGCATGAAAGAATGGACTCGATCCTCTGAAGTTATAATAGTTGACCCTCCTTGTTATTATCATCTCTCTTCCAACAAGGAAATATGTACCTGACCAGCAAGAGAACTCACATTCGGCTCTTGAAATGACACTCCTAGCTCAGAAATAAAGAGAAACTCGACCTGTCTAGAAACAGCAACTTAGTCTCTTTAGTAGTGGGAGTTTCGGCACAAATACCAAGCAAATCGACCTGAAAATCCCAGGATAACTCAGTCTCTTTAGTTCGAACTCAACCCCTAGATTATAGATCTTAGTAAACCATGATTTTATCTCTGACTTCTACCGTCCATGCTACCCTTGTGTCCCCTTGCCCTGTTCAATACACCATAACATACCCTTGTGTCTTCAGCATGAAATAAATCTAGCATTTATGAGATAGTCATCAATGAAAATCACATAATACCTTTGCTTCGCTGTGGATGCCATCGAGAATGGTCTACACAAATCAATATGAACTCGCTCTAAGATACCCTCTACTCGACTGTCTCCATCATGAAAGGAAGACTTGGTGTACTTTCCCAACGTACAACCATTGCATGTGTCAACTTGCTCAAGTTTTCCTTTGGGAAGTCCTGTACATATCTACTGCATTATCTTCAAAGCCCCATGATGCAAATGGCCCAATCGCCTGTGCCACAACCCACCAATGTCTTGGCTTTGCACCAATTCTGCTTTCGTATTCAATGTTGCACAATCATCTATCTCTAGTTTATAGAGGTTATTCACCCGAGTCCCTATCCTCTTGGTCTGACCCGTGTCTATGTGTCTTAGGAACACCTTTCCTTTACTGAAGATAACATCGTATCCTTTGTCCTCGAAAATCGTGACTGATACCAAGTTCTTCTTCAATCCAGGCACATACATCACATCTTTCAAGGTGAGAGGAGCTCCATGCTCCCTCTTAAAAGAAACCGTGCCCACTCTTGAAACACTATACCCTCCGTCATCACCCATATCTATGCACATCTTGAGGTCTTTCTCCTCCAAGGCACTAAATAACTTTTTATCACCGGTCATGTGGAATGAGACTCCACTATCAAGATACCAGACACAACCCATCATCGATGACACCATGCATGCGATGAGGGTAAAGTCCATTTCGAACTGAGAGGCTAATGCCTCACCTTCTAATCCTTTCGAGGATCCCTTCTTGGACTTCTTCGATGGGCAATTAGTCACATAATGTCCCATCTTGTGACAATTAAAGCATCTTACTTTAGACATGTCACCCTTCTTCCCTTCATGAGAATAATTCGATTTGAAATGGGAAGCCTTCCCCTTCCATTTCCTTGCCTTACTTGCTAAGGCCAAATTTTCTTCATCATCATTCTTGGAAGAAGAACCATCTCGTGTGCTCCTCCTGATCTCTTCCTGCATAAGATCCGACCACAGTTGTTCCCAATTTGACAGTTTCTCCCTTCCATTCACAGAGCCCTGGTAGTTATTCCAACTCTTTGGAAGACCAAGGAGAGCGAGGTTCACCATATCATCATTGGTAGTAGTTATTCCCACACTACCAAGCTCATCTCTGCAGGTGGTGAGCATGTTCAGATATGTGGAAATAGTATCGCCCTTCTCCATCTTGATTCTTTGAAGCTTATCCTTGAGCACCAATTTCCTCTAGTCGCTACTATTCTGGTATAGGTCCTTCAATGTCTTCCACATTCAAAATGGATTATCCTTCCCATAGAGACTCGAGACAATATGGTCTTGAACTCCCTCAAGGATGATCTGTCTCGTCTTCACCACACACTTCTTCCACTCAACCAACTCTTGTGCATTAGTTGAAGCTGGCTTTGGTATTTCTTGATAAATGAATTCCTTCAAGCCATTTTCTTCTAATACAACCTCCATTCTATCTTTCCATGCTATGTAATTTGAGCTACCTTCCAAGGCATACTCGAGTCTCAAGCCATAGAATGCCATTGGCCAACCTTGAAGTATGATATGAATTCGATTTGCACCTGCAACCTTGAACTTCAAAATTCGAATTCTCTTCTTAATATATTGTTCACAACTCCGATACGATGTAGAAAATTTGATGGTAGGTTAACCTAATAATGCAATATAAATCAAAGTAGAATAATATAGCCTACTTCTATTATCAGTTTGCAGAAGATTAAATATTGAGCTGAACAATATAACCAGAAGAAGAAGAATCAATGGCGCAATGCACATGAAAATACTTTTGGGGAAATCCTCAATTAGAAACCCCACACTATTGTATTATCCTACATGGTGGAAATACATAAGAACTATACAAATCCTTAGCTCTCACAGCTAGCCAACTCTCAGTACAATCCTCACAGATGCTCATATGCAATCTTGGCTTCTCTCCAACCTTCCTATCTGCCCTCCAAGCTCCTATTTCCTTGCATTGTTCCTTCTCGATGATTTTCCTATTACCAAG
Organism: Pinus taeda; assembly: GCA_000404065.3. NCBI lineage: Eukaryota > Viridiplantae > Streptophyta > Pinopsida > Pinales > Pinaceae > Pinus > Pinus taeda. Next base: position 42,460 of record APFE031688679.1, on the reverse strand, counting down.
TGGAAAACCAAACCTTCAAAACTATGCAATCCTCAAGGATAAATCCTTGACTGCATGCAAGAGTTTTCTCAATGAGAAAACACATACAACTGATAGTACATTGTCCTTGAACATTAATCTCAACTGGGTCTTTCTCATAATAGACATTCATGAGTTTCTAATGAGGGAATCTTCAGTTAACTGGAGTAGCACAAGTTGAGTGCATTAATGCATCAACTGACTGTTAACTCACTAGTAGTTCCTCAAATAGTTTGCAACTAATTTAACTAGACTTAGCTCAGTAAACTGAGTTAACTAATTACAACACAAATATAACTCAATCTTTGTAGAATTGAGACTTCTGTGATTTGTCATAGTTATAAGAAGAGCTTCGGCGTAAATCACATAAGAAAGACCTTTTTCAATGCGTTTCGAACCAACTAGTGTGGTTCATCGTCCTGACGATGAACCACACTAGTTGGTTCGAAACGCGTCGACAAAGGTCTTTTTTATGTGATTTACGCCGAAGCTCTTCTTATAAATAAATCAATCTTATCTTCTTAATTTAAGGGATAACTCTTGCATGACTTCATAAAGACTTCTAACTTGAATTTCTCCAACTAATTAATTTAAAATAAATTAATTAATTATTTCCAAGTCACTGTTAAGACTAAATCCGGTTTTAATTCACAATTTAATTCAAGGACAAATTAAATTGGAATATTCTTGTTGATATATTTCAACAGATACCACCTGTAACATACCTAACATTTTTAGTAGGTTGGGTTCCTACATGCAAGAACTTTTCAATAGGATGGGTTCCCACATGCATGGAGGGTTTAAATAAATAAGTAGTTGTGATTTACATAACAAAATTCCTTTACGGTATGTAGATTTTGATAAGTTGCGGTCTAGTAGACCCAATTGTCATGGTTCATGGCCATTGTGCCTTTATGCCCATAGTACACACTTGTATCACATCCCCTGTCAAGCTTGTGAAAATTCTTTTTGGTGCTAGATGGAACCAAATGTAGTACAACCTAAAGTACATTATTTCAACATTTGTCCAAGTTGTTGATATGTATAGCATGTGCATATATTAATATTTCGTGCATGTTGAACCCAACACTTGTACATGTTTTGGATCAATCTATAACTAAATCGCAAGACAACCTAAAGTAAAATTTCAGTCATACACTACAGTATAAGTCTCTCTTTCATAATTGTATGATGCATACAAAAAATCCATGTTGAGAATGCCAAGGCTCAAGATTCTATACACAACAACAGTAATCATAATGAAATTGTCTCCAATAAGAAATAGTCAAGGTTTTCATTGCAAATCTAAAGTGAGATGGAGGTAGCCATGAGGGCAATGTGAGTATATAGCAATTAAACTCCTAAGAAGGAGACAATACATATGATGCATACAAAAAATTTGTGCTGAGAGTGCCAAGGCTCAGGATTCTGTACATAGTAACAGTAATCAGAAAGAAACCACCTCCAATAAGAAATACCCAAGGTTTTTGTTGCAACGCTAAAGAGAGGTGAAGGTGGCCATTATAGTAATGTGAATTCATAGCAATTAAGCCCCATCAGTTATACAAACAGATCTCAGGAGACTTTAGTTATAATAATCGGTTGCAACAAAGAGTTATAATAATTTCCAAATTGTTTGTAATAATAATCAGTTGCATAATAATTTTATTGTAATAATAATTAGCTATACAAACAAATCTCAAGAGACTTCAGTCATAATAATTTATTTGAATCTCAGGAGATTGTTATACAAATGATTTTTTATGCATAGACTGGCTTGAGCAACTCAGTGGAATATGCAGAGACACTGTTATACAAACTAATTATTATGGTACTAAAACCCCAATTTTTTTTTCAACCTAAGCCACATAAGCCACTAGAAGCCATGAATTGAAGCCACATATACTCCATGCATTCTCAAAAGGAAAACAACCCGCCGAAAAACCCAACCAGTGCATAAACCCCCTAAAAAAATCAATCTAAGCCACATAAGCCACCAATTAAGCCACATAAACCACAAAAAGCCACAAATAATCCATACATTAACATAAGATAAACAAGCCAACAAAAAACCCGACCATTGCAAAAAACCCAACTTTTTTTCAACCTAAGCGACAGAAGCCACTGATACTCCATATATTCATAGAAGGCAAACAAGCGACTGAAAAACCCAACCAGTGAATTGACCTCAAGCTTTTCTTTCAACCTAAGCCACTAAAGCCACCAATTAAGCCACAAATTCAAGCCATAGATATTCCATATATTCATAGAAGGGAAACAAGCCACCAAAAAACCCAACCAGTTCAAAAAACCCAATTTGTTTTTCAACCTAAGACACATAATCCACCAATTAAGCCACATAAGCCACAAATACTCTAAAAATTCACACAAGGCAAATAAGAAACTGAAAAACCAAACCAGTGCACAAAACCCAAATTTTTTTTCAACCTAAGCCACAAAAGCTACCAATCTAGTCAGACAAGCCACAATGAATACCAAGCAAATAGAGGCGTTAATAAACACAGTTGCAAGTATCGCTGGCAGGATGAAGAATTATACCAGGGAATGACAAAGCCAAGCTCCAAATACCTGCTACAACGAGTTGACCATGGTGTCCAGTGTCGGGTCAAACAAGGTCGAGCAAGTGAGAGAAATTGAACAAAGGCCCCTACAATTCTAAACCTGCATCGACGACATACAACCCTGATGCCACCCAAGAGCTGACACCCTTTACTATGCACACACCTCACCTATGCGGTCAAACAACACACCATAGAAGTCGAAAAATGAAACCCTTTACTGCGCCTACAACCCCCCCCCTGTGGCCCAACAACATGCAACAACGACCAAACAACACAATAGCTGAGAATGATTGTTTCCATCCTGAAGTATGAATTATTATGTTGTTGACATGCAGCAGCTTCACTGTAAAAAAAAATTATTATCAAACCTCATTGTATCTTGTTTGCAACAAGTCCACTGTAATTTTACATTTTCAAAGTTTCCCTTTGACGACTATTCTTTCTCCATGAGCCTTAATGGAGATCCTACAATGTATATCATTTTCATGTTCTCACTATTTTCTTTGTTTATTAATATTCATATACCGGAAACGGTGTTTTGTTTTTAATATAATTTAATTTTTTTAAGTATTTCTTTTAGCCTTTGATTATCTATTCTCTTTTTTCAAAGATGCGTTCATTTTCGAATATCTGTACATACCATATTGAGGAGCGTTTTTCGGAGATGAGTACATTTTCGATACATATTACATTGAATAGATCAAAAAGTAAAGTATAATAAGTTTATAATATTTTATTTTTTTAGTTTATCATTTATTTATAGTACTGTTTGAGTGGGTTTAATGGTTAAGAGCTTGTGTTTTCCCTAAAAAGTTATAAGTTTAAAATCGTAAGGGGTAGAGTAATGCATGCCTTGTAGACTTAGCAGATGTGGGTCATTTGTCTCACAAACAAGGGGGTCTCATACACCAATCTGGTGCCTAGTGGTTCAGTGTCCCACAAACAAGAGAGTCGCATACACCAATGTGGGGTCTAGGTCCCTTGTCCCACAAACAAACGATCTCATACATCAATATAGTGTTTAAATTAACCATGACCTTAAAATTAAATAATAATAATAATATGCCCACGGGGCTTTGGATTGACGGTGAATGGGTGCGTTGTTAAGGCACTCCTTGCGATAGGTCACCGGTTCAAATCCCCCGTGGGTACTTAGGTTGTCTAACGTAGAAAAAAATAATAATA
>APFE031688679.1:8850-18891 GCA_000404065.3 Pinus taeda | reverse complement strand
CTCAGACGACCTACAATGCACAATTTGTCAAGAAATTTGCAGCAGAGAACCCAAACCTGGCAGAGACCACTAAAGAATGGACCAAAAGAGAGGAGCCGCTAAAAAAGGACAAAAACGATATGTACAACACTGGTTCCCTCACCTCTCCGTATTGTTTTGCTGCGGCCATGCTTTGTAGGCTGTTTGGGATGCCAGACATAAATAAATTTTCGTCTGAATGGCTACCACTCATAGACGCTGCCACAAATGCCGATATCGTGGATTGGGCCAAGATATTTTCTGATAATCTATACACTGCTGTTATGAATTACCGGTCTAAAAGATCCTTGTCTCAAAGGGTCTATCATCCTTTTTATCTGTCTGCTTATATTATGGATTCTATTTGCTATGTATCTAAATTCCCCACTATGGGTTGGAAATGGACTACCCAGGACTCGTCACCTATTCATGTTTATCATAAAGTATTATGGGATTCCCAGTTCGTCCCTCACTTCTATCAGATTTGCCACGGGCTTATCTTACCCCTATATAGGATGATATATGGTGAAGAACCCCCGAGGTGCTCACCTGAAGCGCAAATAGACATCATCCCCATCGCAAGATGGTTCGGGGAAGAATGGTTCACTTATATTAGAGTGTTTGGGAGCACTGTACCTCCACATGTCCTACCTCTATATGTCCCGGATAAACTTTTGGCTCAGGAAATTGCCTATCAGACATGCTCAGAAGGCGGCCTGACCAAAGAACTAAAAGACAAGAAGAAGGCCATATGGCCTCAGTTTCCTGTAGCTCTTGGGGCCTTCTCATTGTTCGATGTAGGACACGCTTTCTCCGAAGTGGAGAATGTGACGTCTCTACAATTATTTAAATTCCCAGCTCGGTCTTTTGACCTAAATAATGTTGCACAAGATTTCACTACAAGCGTAAAAAAAAAAAGTATTCGTTGGAAAGAAAGATTTGTTTGATGATTTGTTTCAAGGTAAAAGCTCACTCCAAGAAGTTTTGTGGGAAGCTCAGTCGAGGTTGTCTCCAGATGACCTCCAAAGATTCATGTTGTACAGGGAAAGAAGGCTGGCCAGTGTTCCTCTAGAGAAGTTGTGACTGCCTGCCAGAGAACCAACTCCCAGCGTCAGCCTCAGTGGAAACTCTAGCACTTCCAAATCCAAACTGACACTGCCCAAGGAATGCCTGAACGTTCTAAAAATTTTGGAAGCGACCAAGAAAAAAGCGAAGAAACAGCTCAGTCAAGTGCAATGTCACAATAGCAAGTTATCGCCTCCCCGCTAAGAGATGTCCCTCCTCCCGTCATTAAAGCGCCACTCGTCACAACAGAGCTAGACAAAGAATGGGAAACCTTCAATGAGCTGATCAGCCTTGAAGGGCAAGCCCCAAGAACACCTGTGAACAATACATAGATAACGCAAGAAATGGTTTCGACCATAGTCAGCAGTGTCACAGAAATGGAGCACAGTCATATCGCTCCACCTTCTGAGCTTCTACTTAATGTAGAAGAAATTCCCCCACTGGATGTATTCTATAGTCCCCAACATAAAGCAGTCGTGAGGAGACAAAGGAAGAAAAGAAAGCTAGAGAATACACTGTCACAAGACGCTGAACATTTGGACGTCTTATGGAAAGACCCCAACAACAACCCGACAGAAAATCTCACGAAGTTGTCTCAGATCGCAGGAGCATACGCTTCTGCAACTATCGACAAGGTATCGGAAGTTCAGCAACTGTTGAAAGAACAAGAAAATCAAATACAGCTACTACAACGACAGCTACAACAAGCCAATGCTAGTGTTGAAGCATCCAAACAGCTCGAGAAGCTACAGGAAGACTTTCAGCAGATGCAGGTAAGCTATCAAAGAAGTTTAGATGAAAAAGGAAAGCAGTTGCAGACTCTACAAGAAATGCATAAAGACAAGCCTAAGCTTGCCGAATTTGTTTCAGAATCTATTGGCTTAAATGAGCAACTTCTGCAGCAACAGGAAGAGTTGGGACATAAGATATCACGGTGGGGTCACTATTGCGAGCTGAGCGATAAAATCACCAATCAAGTGGCAGAATTGTGAAGTGACTATGATCAGATTGACAGACGAGTGACAGAATACTTAGCTTGGCAGGATGGAGAGGAAGGGAAAAGAGCAAATGCACCCAGAATAAATGAGATTCATAAGGAATTGCTCTTTAACAAATGGGACGATCAAATCAGGCAGGCAGAACAAGCAGCGGAGACAGCGGCCATGCAGGCAAACATTCTTATCGACTGTGTAAATGAGAATTTACACAGGGCCAAATTAATCGCAGAAACCACCCCGTGGTACCTACCAAATAAATCACGACTGGAGGCAGAATGGAAGCAGAAGGCGTAGGAAAAGGGAAAAGCGATCCAGGCATTGAACAGGTTAAATTGGGAGTGTTACTAGGCATACTTATTCAAGCCACACAGTCAATGGATGACTGTGAAATGCATCATAAACTCAGCCGAGAAAGTAGTGCCAGCTCTCATAGATTCTGTTTTCGCAACCAGCTCAGCACAGAAGTCGTCCAACCGAATCTTCTCAAGTCCATGATGAACACTTGCAGTTTTAAGGACCAAGTTCAGAAGTAGCTTATTTTTAGAAGTTTGTTTTTTCTTTTTATTAGATTAGAAAAAGGATGGTCATTTGAAAACCGTATCCTAAATTTTGTAAAGGCACTATTATTAGAATTAGGAAGTAGTATTTTAACCCTTCTCATGCATTTAGAGAAGGGTCCAAAGATTTGTCAAAAACTTGTCCTCGGAACATGCACTTCTGCACCCTCAAGGGAGGTTTTGATGAATGGATGGATCGAGATTTATTTTTATTTGCATTTGATGTCTGCTGCTGATGTTGCACTTTTGTACTCTTAGTAGATGTTGGAACAAGTAGAGATAGATCGTTTTCACTTGAAGTTTGTGGGTAGAATTAGTCATAAATGGTACTTTTATCTCTTGATCATTTCTGCTTATATTCTTTAAGTGATTTACAGTTTTCAGTTGTTTATTTGTTATTGCATGAATGTATGGGTTACCATTTGGCACTTCTGTACATTGGAGTCATTTATTTATGTTTGACACATGAATAACTTTTTATGCGATATGTTGTTCACAACTGTTTTTCCTAACTTCTTATGAAAAGTGGTTTATCTTAATTGATTTCTATTCTTATGATAGTTGAATGATCTTTATTACCAGTTATTGTTTGAAATCTCTTTAGATCGCATAATAGAAGATATACATCCCGGGTTAGCATAGATTAGATGTGTTGTTTCTTATTAGATTTCAATAGTATAGAGTTATTTTAAGAATCTGAATTAAATTAGCTTTAAAGTACTCTTAGATCAGCATTATTCAACTCTACACACACACACACCCTCAGATCGGGAAACTGGTCCCGTTATCCCCAGTCAGACCTGCTATACCAAACGGATAAGGAGCTGCCAACCAAGGTCCGGACCGGGTGGGTATCCCCCTTGTTGTCGACCCGATTTTCGGGGCTTCAATAGGTCTATAGATAGAGATATTCAGAGTAGCAGTCACTCTCTGTTGCTTATGATGAGGATTCAAATTTTGAATAATAGAAAGATGGCATGATCTCGTGCCTGTTAGCTCTGAGAGAGTACTTTTGAATCATCTCTACTAGAGATGGCCATATCTTGTATTTCCAAGAAAGCATCTCTAAGATAGATGACAACATTTTTCTTCTGTTTTTTTTCCCTTGCTTTAATTAGATAATACTGTCATAAATGAAGGACTTCAACCTTCTTATCAATGTAAATGGATTTTTTAAGGGTTAAATTTAGCAGATTAAATGAATTTTTTTTTTTTTTTTAAATATCCTTGTAAAAAAATGTGTCATTTTCAGAACCATCCATTAATTTCACATAAAAGATATCATCTATATTGCAATTCTCAAAAAAACAGTTTCAATTAGTTTTCAAAGCTTGTGAGTATGGCAGGAAGCCAAATGAAGTTCATTTGAAGTCTGACAATATATTGCAGAAGAGAAATCTTTATTTCCAACCTTTGAGAATTTTATCCACATGGTTTCTTGGTGACTCCAACATTCTCTTAGATGTTTTTGGCAAATGAACAAATGTATGTTTTAGAATGGTCTTTTCAATGATGAAATTGACTTGTCGATAAGCCCTCAAATACATTTCAAGGCAACTGCCATATTTGGCCCACATATACCTCCCTACATGAATATTTCTCACTAGCAAACAAATGCGGACTTGATTGATAAACTCCAGATGACACAAGTATGAATGAATAGTCCGAATGCTAGCATACAATAAGTTAATTATGTGCACTTTTCAGGTGTTTTTGTGTTACTCTGTTGACTTAGAACACTTCCTATTTTTCTTTCACAGAAAAATCTTGATGACACTAAGGAAGTCTTGAAAGATTTTCAAGAGAAACACAGTCAAGCTAACTGCACAATCAAGGAAAAGGAGTTCATTATCTCAAATTTGTTACAATCAGGTAGGTTCTCAGCTGTCACAAGTTTAAAGTACCCCGAGACAGTTAAGGTGGTCTAACCACCTCACTAACCTAATCAATAATTAACTATATTGTCATGTTATTATAATCATGCTCACTTAATACATAATTTTTATATTATTAACGCCATTAACAATAAACCTCATTGTTTGCTTCTCCATTACCTCCTTTCAAACAACAGTTATAATAAAGCTCCTAAACCCAGAACCGCGATCACCTTGAATCTGCTTGCACATTTTATTTTGACCTCTATGCCCCATCAACTCAGGAAAGCAAAGATATTCCCAAGCTAATCATATTCACTAATGGGGCCTTGGCCTTGAGCTTGTTGTAGGAAACTTTACATGGTTACATAAATTTACTAAAACGATATTTACAATACATTAAGTTGACCCTTTATAAGGTCCACATGACATAGCACTTAGGCACAATATTCATAATCACAGTCCACGTACAAAAATAGAGGTAACACAAAGCTTGGACTGCAACAACTTATCAATGCCCACCAGAAAATGGGAATCCAATTCCAGGGATTTCATCAGTTGTTTGCACACTACATAGAAAAAAACATGACTATTTTTGTTGTTTACAAATTCTAAAAAAATGACAGTTTTTATTCCTTGTAAAATTAGATGTTCCGAAAGATGCATACATGGCTTATCGTCATCTTTGTCATCATGTTGCTGCATGTAAACCCATCTTCACATTTTCTAATCAAACAGAACAGACTATGTAATCCATGAATTCACTTGATCTCTGAATATGAGGAGGTCCATCTACCATTTAAGACTGGTGCCATAAGTTGTTTCTGATGAAGCAAGAAGTACAACTACTTCTTACCGCAGTTCAGTAGCTGCTTACAAAAGGATCAGTGGCACTCTCTGCAAACAGGGCATCTGAACGTTGATCCTAAACAAATCCTCCAAGGGGATCATCTTTTGGAGATCTAGATAGTCAATCTATCTGAAGAAAGGAGAGCTTTCTCAAGAGCTAGCACCCTCCAATCAAACCATGATCTGGAATATGAATCCTGTAAGTCCTTCCAAAATAATATGCCCTACCTGCTTAGCCTACTAGCTTGATACTGAGGAATCTCCAGAAAGCATTGGCCATGACCCTTCCAGCACCAGCTTGATTGTATCACCAAATCCCAATGGCATCCAGTGTCGGTATAAATCCAATACACAAATTTGGCAACACATTTCCAAATGGACCAGATTCTTTTGAACATAGAAGAACCTCTAAATTGGAAAAGGTGTGGAGAAGAGATAATCTCAATCAAATCTGCCAAGTGGCTAAACCTTCCAAGCACATCACAAACATTTTGCTGCCAAAATCTTGCAGGCTTGTCCTGAACCACCATATCAATCAGCCACAAGCCACCCTCCTCCTTAGGCCAAATGCAGACATCTCATGGGACCATCAATAACCCATGGTCTATAACATTTGTTCACACCAACCAAACCTCAGTTAATTTGATTAGAGAGTGCCTAGAGATTCACTACATTTTACAAAAGAGTCACTTCACTTTACCATAGATATTTTTAATTTCTAAATACAAATTGTTACAATACCATGTGTCAATACCATTGTTTTTCAAAACCAAGTGTCCAAAAAATAATAAGTCATTTCATATGAGATTTGTTCATGTAACATTTTTTTAATTAGGTGATTTAATTAAAATGGAAAAAGAGTATAACTATTTTGGAGATAAATTTCAATTTTTAATTTGTGAATATTATTAAGATTAAATCCTTACCATTCATTAATAATTGTACTTTAATCCACAAATTTGCTAGGAAAATAGCGAAATTCCTAGTATGATTTTGGTAAAAATCTAGATAAAAATTTGGGAAATCTGTACAGCAGTCATGCTTCAGAATTTAGAGTTTCTTAGTTCCATCTTTAAAAAGAAAAATTAAACACTGGTATAGTCAAATTTTTTGAAAAAGAAAATAACACTGTTCAAACTGAAAAATTGATATGAAGTTGAGAAAAATTGTGGCAGAGGTAGATAACACCTATATATAGAACACTACTAATAAACTGTACAAATTAGTTGGACCATTAGGTCGGAAAAAAAATAAAATGAAAAACGAAGAATTTAACATTTCTCCACGTATTATTACACCTTAAAAGTGCTGCTAAAAATATATGTATTATATGTTTGTCTGTCATGTGAACATGATATTGAGAGGTATGTATCTGATTGCAGCATGATAGGGATTTGTTTTGTCAAGTCTTTGCACGTTCAAGAAAAATGCAGGCTTTACTGATTAAATGCCATCCGATAAAAAGAAAACGATATAGTTATTAATTTTGAATGAGATTTATTAATTTTGAGAGGTCAATTGCTTTCCTCTATGATACTAAGAGCTTATGCTCAGTATTATAGAGGTTATGCTCAGAACTAAACATTTATTAAGGTTATTAGATTCTCTTAAAATAATGTTTATACAATGTTACATTTGAACCTTTCCATGAAGATTTCAACTATACATAATTATATATTTATTTAAGGATGCATAGCTAGTGATTCTATATACTCTCTTATGACTATGTCTCCTCATATTATGACAGAGCTGTTTGAAATGCCAAACAAGTTCACAGAATGACCATTTTTCCACCATCTCTGACAAATCTGTGCCAGCACATCCCAATAATTGAGTAAAGAAAACTTGTTCAGTTGCTGCTAGAGCAGAAGGTAGAAGACTCGTAAAACCTAGATTCAAAATCTAGATTGCATCCACTTGATCTAAGAAGAAACTCTATGTTTAAGTAATGCAATGATAGCTTTGTATTCCAAAGCATTTTTTAACCTAAAGCAAAGTGAGTACATTTTTTTTGGAGACTAAATCCAATAGAGCAAACATATATACTTCATAATAAATACGACAAAGCACACTTTGGGCAAAATTCCCATCGAACACTACAGTACACCATGACAAAGCTTCACCAGATGTATAACCATTAATTCCCATGGATTCCCACTCAAGGGAACGTTTGTTTCTAAGAAACTGATCAATGCATAGCCTTCTGTAGATGTAGTCAAGGTACAGAACTGTTTCGCTTCACATTGATACTTGCTTCGCTTCAGCTTCGAAACCTGCTTTGGGTTCAGTGGAACTAGCAGTCTCACCATCATCTATAGCCAAGGCAATGAGGATAATCAAGAACGGGTAGCTGATTGTAACAAGACTCCAGTTGATTATGAGCTCCTCTAGCAGAGAAACACTCTGTCTATCCGTATCCCAGCCCACCGCTGTTCCTGCACTCTGCACGGCTTTGAAGAGTCCACTGTATCTGGTTAGAGTATGTGAATCATCTGCCAAAGCTCCGATCGTCCAATAACACAGAGTCTGGAACATGGAGTCCAGTAATCCATAGCTGAAATATAAAGCAAACTGCCCTGCAAAAGCAGCACCGGAGTTGGTTAAATCGGGCTGCTGCAAGGGCTTACCTCTGCTATATCTCAGCTGATTGGTGAGACCACCTCCACAAATTGTAGTCCCCATTATTGCAACGATGGCCACGCCCAGAAACCCTCTTTTCTTCTTGCTCACGACGCTGAAATCTAGAACGTACCCGATTATCACAGACCCTAACATCTGAGCACCCCAGAAAGAAACATTGTTGAACCCTCTGGTACTCACCTTAAAGATCCTGCCATTAACGTTTTTGAATTCATAAGTGTAAAAGAACTTGCTGGCCCATGTAGCAGGGAAGAGCAGCAGCATCTTCGAGTTGAAAAATAGCTTGATAACCTCCATGGCCTCGGTGCTCACACTGGATTATTTACGGAGAGTAAACTTGTTTCCATCGCTCCTGACCACGTTGTTGGGTGGAACCAAGGCCAAACTCACAAAAGCCCCAAAGGCCATGAAACACATGAAGGCTATAGAGGTCCAGTTGGTAACAGAAATAGCTTTGCTATGATAATTCAATATAAAGGGAATGAAACCGCCTACGTCTCCTCCCAGATTGAATATAACCCAGAAGAGAGAAATGTATCTTCCTTTCTTGTCCTTGATGGGATATGAGGTCATGATTGATCCATGTCTGGCCCAGAGCAATCCAGCTCCGACACCCAAAATTCCACCTGCAATAATAGGAAAAGTTTCATTATGATAATGATTGTAGTAGAGAAAATAACCCGCGTAGAGTGCATAAGTGCAACAGCCTACGAATATGGTCCCGCAAGGGCCGAGGATGTTGTAGATTCCGCAGGCGAAAATGCCAAACACTGCAAACATCCCGTACAAAGCAGTGTTCGCATCGTTGGACGCTTGGTTGTTCGGTTGCCCACTCCCCCCAATCGGGTGAGGGCGTTGAACATGCCCAGGCAGCAGAAGCAGACCAGAGACATCAGAATCACCTAGGTGAGGGCGGAATTGTAGCGGAACCATTTGGATTGAGAAACCTTCTCACAGGGTCCCTCTTCTTCATCACGATTACCCTTCTCCATCCGTAGATTTCAAGGGAGCTCGATAATCCCAAACCCAAATCACTTTCAAATTTTTCTATATGCCTGATAATGGACTTTGGCAACTGAAATCAAGATGTCTGAGCAGTGAGAACCCCAACATTTTTGTGAATTAGGATCCCTGTGCAAGCCACTGTGACTGGAATTCTGGATTTAGGAGCGGCCCGCCTTTAATTCCAATTCTGAATGGACAACTTAAACCTTTGAATCCTTTCTATTCGGTGTAATGGATTGGGAGATGCAGGTAGTACCCTGTAAGCACAGCAGGGGATGTCGGGTCGAAGTGGTGAGCTACAGGGGATGCCGGGTCGAATTGGTGAGGGAGCAGCCCGATTTATTTCCGAATTCAAATTCCACTTCCCAGCGGCAAAGACGCAATGGAAATCGGAATGTAGGTCAGGAACTGTCAGTCGTCGACATTAATGCGGAGGGTGGTGGAGCTGGGCGGAGCTCGCAGAGAGTGGCGGAGGGCGGAGGAATGCCGGCGGCCAGAGCTGGAGGTTTTTCCGGGCGACAACGGAAACCGGGCCATTCCTGCGCCTGGGTAGACTACTCCGAGCTAAATGCCTGGCATGTCAGGCAGCATTTATTTTTCTATGGTCTATGAAATAGGAAAAGCCGTCATTAGTGCGGGACAGCGCCATCACTTTTATTTTCTATTTCCTTGCATCGAAAACCACGGTTGTTACTCTATTTTCTTGCTCTTCTTTCAACAATGAGCAACTTTACATCGCATCACGAGAGGGCCATTCATAGGAAAGATGTTGACTCAACGTCAACAATGTCTATTCAACTCTTGGGAAGCAATGTCTATTCAATAACTTCGTTGCAGCAACTAATCAAATTGATAATCTATTTTGTCCTCAACAGCTGGCCACCAAATAAAATCTTGACATCATGGACATGTCATCAGATATTCTCAAAATCAACTAGCAACCCACTAACATATAAGATTTATTTTATTATTCTAACATTTCTTTACTTTAATCTTAAAAATATTAAAGTAAACTACTATAATTTGATCTTTTAT
>APFE031688662.1:0-18289 GCA_000404065.3 Pinus taeda | reverse complement strand
CTTAGCTTTGCACGAAGCTCATATGCTACAAGTAGATGTCAATCTAACCATACCATGCCCTATGAGCCTATTTGAGCCTATATAACACTCTCTTCAGTCTATACATATGTGTGCTTCTCTCATGTGTCTAAAATACCTCTTACTATTCAATATATACCTCCTCCTCTATCATCTTATGCAAGAATGTAGTCTTGATGTCCATTTGGTGAATCTTCCATCCCATCTACACTATTAGATATATCATTGCTTGGATGGAAGTATATATGTCCACTGGTGTGAAGGTCTCCTCACAGTCTATACCATCCTTCTATGCATACCCATTGGTGAAAAACCTAGCTTTTTACTTCTCTACATTTCCATATGTAGCATACTTGATCTTGTAGATCCATTCAGAGCCTACTATTGACCTATCCATAGGTCTATGCACAACCTTCCATACATTGTTTATCATGTTGGAGCCGTACTGATCCACCATGGCATCCTGCCACACTTGATGTTGTGTAGCCTCATAACTGGAAGTTTCCTTGGCAATGACCTCTGTCACCAATTTCTTGTACCTACCTGGCTGCCTACGCTCCCTCTTTCCCATCCTAGGAGTTCCCACAAAATCCTGTGAATCCTTCAATGCCTGATGAACTTCTCTGCTAGTTCTACCATTGGTGGTGGGTGGCTCTACCAACTCCTCTTCCTGCCTCTACTGACCTCTCTACTTCCAACTTGCTGGACCGCTTGTACCTGAGCTAATGGTTGTACTGGTAACTGTACTAATACTCTGCTGACCCTAAGACTATCCTTGTGGCTGTCCCTACTACTGAACCAATGGAGCCTCTGTTGATCACCTATTGGAAACTAGCGAGATATACTGAAAGCTTTCTCCTCCATGAACTTCACATCCCGTCTCACATTGATCCTCGTACTGCTCATAATTGAGATCTTGTATGCCTTGGACGTTTCAATATAACCAACAAAATATCCCTTCTCTGCAGTTTGATACAACATAATGCATATTTCATCTAGCAAATTGTAGTATGCTATATAACCAAATATTTTGAAGTGAACGACCTTTGGTTTCTTCCTTGTGAACCTCCTCTGGTGTTATCTTTCCCAAGGCCTTGTGAGGAACCTTATTTTATATGTACACTGTTGTGCTACATGTCTGTTCCCATAAAACTCAGGCATATCATGGTCATATAGTAGAGCCTTTTCTACCCCAATTATAGTCTTGTTTTTCTGCTTCACTACATTCTGTCGTGGATTGTATGGAACTTTCCTCTCCCTATTAATGACCCCCTGCACACAGAACCCTGTGAAGTCACTATCTGTTTACTCTCCTCTAGTGTCTGTATGAAGCACCTTGATCTTTTTCCCTGTTATGTTCTCCACAAGAGCCTTGAACTCTTGGAAGTGACTGAAGACTCCATCCTTGGTCTTCAAAAAGTAGATCCAGGTCTTCCTAGAGTAGTCATATATGAAGGTGATGAAGTACTCGTACCCTGTAAGAGATTTGGTGGACATCATGCCGGAAATATTTGAATGTACAAACTGCAACACACCATCTGCTCTACTGTCACTCCTTGGGAATGTTGCCCTAGCGAACTTCCCAAGTACGCACCACTGACACGCATCATCATGTTTTATGCTCAATTTTGGAACACCAGCCACTGTCTCCTTGAGCATCTTAAGTGCTCCATGGTGTAAATTTCCCACAATAACCCAAGTCTCCACCGTTGCTACTACTATTGCTAACTAGTGCCTTTGGAGAATTGAGTTGCAACTTATATAATCTGTTGCTTTGAACCGAAATCTGCTTCACTTTATTCCAACTATGGTGCTTGATGAATACCTTATTCCCTATGAAGTAGACATCATATCCCTTATCCTCTAGTTTAGAAATTGAAATCGGGTTCATTCCCAAACCTGTCACATGTAACACATCTATAACATTGGTGCTTGTGGTTGGCTCCCTCTAAACATCGATGGTACCTCTCCCAACTAGAGTACATTTTTTCTTATTTCCCATTTTTATTTGGAAGTCCATCTCCTCCTCCATGTAGCTTGAGAAGTAGTCTCTAATCCTGTCATATGTGTTGATGCTCCACTGTCTATGTACCAGACACCCTGTGAAGTTGAGTTAGAGAGGAAAGCTATCCTAGCGAATTGATATTCCAATCTAGAAGAAAAATCCAAATTATCTTGGTCTTTAAATCTTTATGTGGCCATATCTGGAGATTCTAGGAACTCAAATACATTGGATAAATTAATAAACTGGGTTATAATACCTTGTGCGATTTATCTTCTAGGCTCTATGCTGATTTATTCCTACAAAACCTTTTTGTCATAAACCCTCTACGCTAAATATGCTCTACGTTGATTTACCATGCAAACTATTTGTGGTAAACTCTCTGTGCTAGATATGATCTTCAATACACTGACCTAACATACCATGTGAAATTCCATGATTGCAGTTATTGGGTATTATTCTCCTAACTTGTGTAGTTTATTTGTCTTTTATAAATTAATTTATGAAAAATAATGAACAATCCACTACTGCAATATTCACAAATAAAAACGTTGTGGAAAATAAAAATACTAGAACTAAGAAATAATGCGCACACATAATGAATCTGACACTAATATTTTTGGACAACCGTCCCTAAAAAAAACTCGAAGGGAAAACCAATGCAACAAATGAAGGTTTTATTATTATTAATCTTAAAAAAAACAGAGAATACCACTGCTTTCCTATTCATTGGCAAAGCTTTTGGCAATTTATATCACTAGTAAAATAATTGGAAAATCCCTTTTCCCTCTATCAAATCAACAAGGCCTCCTCCTATCCAACTCGCATTCCCTGTTGCTACTCGAACTACCTACCAGAAATGCAGATTGGTGGCTTTGGAAAATTCACACCGTCTCCATGATCACTTTGTTGTAAGTTGTTCTTCTTTCCTTTTCCTCTTGAAGATTCTCACACCTCCTCCAACACTTCTTCCAGTAACTAGAAGTGGAAATACTACTTTTGCCACTTAAACTGGGAAACTGGGTACTCACACTAGCTGAATCGACCTCCGATAATAGAAAAATCGACCTTCCTTCGTCACATTGGAATGCTCTAAAACCTCTTGAGAATTTGTTTGAAAATTCTCACTAATGAAACCCATCTATTGGTGTTTTCCACTACTTCAACTACACCCTTGCTGAATCACTGCAACTGGGTAAGTTGAACTGCTCAACTCTCTTATGTCGTGTGTATTCTCCAAACCCCATCAACTTGCTGTTATAACCTCTCATTTGACTCTCAATGACCATGATCATATCTCAATCGATTGCTAAGATCATATTGACCCCATCAAATGAATTTTTTGGAAGTCTCTAGAAGAAAATTGCTTTTCCCTCAATTAATCTGATTTAATTAACCAATTTTCCTAAATTAGACTTGGGAAATATTTAATTATTGGTCAATTAATCTAATTGAGGTGTTTCTAAAGATTTTTTTGTGAAACCTTTTCTGGGTTTTGGAGATCTTGTGTTCCTTAGCCTCTTAGACCCTATAGAGACTCTAACACTTCTTCACTGCTACCAAAAACTGACAACACCTATAAAAAATGTTTCTTAAGTGAGTAACATGATCTTCCTAGTTTCTTCAAAAATAACTATTTTGTCTTGATACAGTACCATGAATTTAAATAAATAATTTGAAAAAGCATAACCCATAACATGCTGGAATATTTCTCTAATGTTTATTAGGCTAAATTTCATGTGTATATGAAAATTTACCCTAAGGAGTGGTAAAGTAGTCTTATAATTGTCCTCTCTAGAAACCAGTACTTGATTGTAACTTGAAAATAGGTTCTGTTATTACTCCAAGAAACTCTCCTAGGTTGTAGATTGGAGATGCTTGGTAACATATAATATTCAATATTGTTCTCTAAACTATTGGAATAAATGACGGTTTCGATCAAGTTAGATAACCATTTCAGCTCTGTTTTCACTCAAGACATGCATGAACGCTCTCACCAATACAAGGCTTTAGACCACTAATGCTCAATAATTTATAAATTCAATGGATAGATGGATAAAATTGATTATACTAGCAGATTGCATACATAAACATAAATGAATGGCTAGCTATAGGCAACAAAAGAGAATACTGACTGTACTGGTAGATGCATATATGACCACATATGGAAGGTTAGCTACAGGAAGCAAAGAAGCTTGCAAATCTATTTTATCAAAGCAAAGATAAGATGACAATTATCTAGCCTTAGACAAAAAGAAAACATGAACAAACTGTTCAAGTGCAAGCATAGAACAACAAAGAGATTGGACATTGAACATATAATGGCAAAAGAAGCCTATATTGCTAGAATGAAGATGAGAAGCTTGAAGGAACAGAGGAGGAATAATCTCTAGAAGTTGAACCCCTATTACATCTCACTCTCAGCTATTTATAGCCTATTTACAATGCTCCTGAGCTCTAAGAGGTTAGGAGTCTTAATCTGTCTGATCTGCATTGTTAACTGATTTGATGCCCTTTAGGCAAGCATAGGATCAGATTTTTTTTTGTTTCTGACAGTAGAGTAATCACTTTCAAATATTTTTGGTAGCTTGTTGCGCTGTCTGGGAGTTCTCCTGTGCCAGAGATGCTCCATGATGTTTGTTTGATGAGCTGCGTTGGGCTATTGATGTGCTGTGCTGGTTCTCGACCTCTATGTCGGTTTGGGGAGGAGCTGCACATGCTATGGCCCTTCCAATGATTTAACAATGCATGCTTATGTCATAGCAGAACAACGCTACCCTATGGTGGACCTCTGTTGAAAACCATGTATATTTCTGTTTTAAACAGAAAACGAAACCATCACTGATAAATCTTGCCTTCTCTGTGTATTTTGGACTTCAAAAGTCCTAAAATATGGTTTAATTATCCATCAGGTCCGCCCTCGTCACCATCGCAAGTCGCATTTGGCCTGGCCTGTGTATTTCCTTTATATAATTAAATATGCGAAAACACTGGAAAATGCATGAAAAAATGACTTTGTTGGATTTTAGATATCATATATTCCACTTCCCAGACCCTTTCAGGTCCGGGACTCATCATAATCGCTACTAGACAATGCTCCCTTCGTATTTTCGTTATATAATGAAAATACACGAAAAACACTAAAAATTGGGCTTTTGCGGACTTGAAAACATATGTACTTTTCTTCCCGAAACCCATCGGGTCTGGGTTCCATCATTATTGCATGACCCCAAGGCTTCCTTTGTATTTCATTGAAACAACGTAAACACACAAAAACGTTGAAAACAGGCCTTCCTACGGACCTGAAAAGTTATCAAATATCACATATAATTACATCAGGTCGAGACCATCGGCTCGCAC
Organism: Pinus taeda; assembly: GCA_000404065.3. Taxonomy (NCBI): domain Eukaryota; kingdom Viridiplantae; phylum Streptophyta; class Pinopsida; order Pinales; family Pinaceae; genus Pinus; species Pinus taeda. Next base: position 12,909 of record APFE031688662.1, on the reverse strand, counting down.
ACATGCCTGTGCCTAGACCCCGCCTGTGGCATATTGCCGATGCGATATCAGCGATGCGATAAATTGCAATCGCGAGTCGTTCACTCCCCGAGCCTTTATATATATATAACATATGTTCCCTGCCGATCCAATCATCGGCGATCGCTGATCGGTGGTGTCATGCGCCTGACTTAAACTGTCCCTTCTACTCGGCCGATTGAGATTAGCCGCCTAGATCTAGGTCATTGATCGGCTAGATCTAATGGTGGCTGTTCATTCCTCTGTTTAAGCCTATGATTGTGTGTTTTTCATGGTTTTTCAAGCATTCTTGCCTCTCTATAGTGTATTTCCGCCCTTCCAAGGGCTTTCCTCTTGCTCTGATTTTGATCATTGGATGATCTTTGAGAAAAAATTGAAGATTTCAAGAGCATCAATGGATCCATTGGCATGATTTTAAGAAACTTTGGAGACTCTAAGAGCCTATATGGATCCATTTTTGGGCCTTTTTCCAGCAAGGTTAACACTAGCTCCTTCAGGGGATGAAATCCTCCTTGTGAGGTTTCAAGGATCACAGATCAATGCCTTTCTTGTAGAAAGAAAGTCAAATCTTCCTTCTAGTGTTCCATTGGTCGTGGAGTCTATTTTGTAATGAAAATAAAAACTGGAGAAACATATTTACAATGACAAGACTTTAAAGCCTTAAACGAAATAAAGTTTCAAGAACCACCCGTTTATTGGGCTACCAAAAGTATCTCCTCTTTCCAGACTGTGCAGAATGAATGTATTGTTCTGCTGAATTTGAGTGATGATAAATGGACCTGTCCATAAGGAGTCAAACTTGCCATGATTACCTTTCTTTTCCTTAAATGCATCCCATTTAAGCACCCAATCACCAACTTGGAAATTGTCCACCTTTGCCTTTCTGTCAAAGGTTTCTTTGATTTTCTTTTGATGAGCTTTTGACTTCTCAACCAGCTACTCTCTGATCTTCCGTAGTTCAACCAGGTTATTCATTCTTCTTACCATATCATTCTCTTCATCTTGTTCTTCTTGCAAGAACTTAGCCACAGGGATAATGAGATGGATGGGGAAAACAACATCAATGCCATAAACCAGTTTGAATGGATAATTCCCTATGGACTTTTTGATGGTAACTCTGTCAGCCCATAGTGCAAACTTCAATTTAGAATCCCATCTCTTTTTGTTGTCCTCTAACATTTTTTTGATTACCCTTGCCAGACACTTATTAGATGATTCTGCGAGGCCATTGCCTTTAGGATAATATGAGGTAGAATGCACCACTTGAATGCCCATGGATTCAATCATGTCCACCAATTCTTTTGCCTTGAAAGTTACCACATTATCAGTGACTAGTTTGGTTGGGCAACCAAATCTAGTGAAAATATTCTCATTCAAAAAATTTATGACAACTTGATGATTGGCATTCTTAGTGGGTATAGCCTCAGTCCACTTAGTGAAATAATCAATGGCTACTAAGATCCATTTGTGTTGGCCACTGGAATGTGGGTTGATCTCACCTATAAATTCCAAGCCCCACTGCTGGAAGGGACCATTGACATGTATTGGCTTTAAGGGCAGAGATTTTAGCTGCTGTCTTCCTACAAACCTCTGACACTTGTCACAAGATTTTACAAAAGGATACACATCAAAGAATAGAGTAGGCCAATAATATCCAGCCCTCAAGATTTGGTGAGCTGTGGTTTTCCAATAATGATGTTCTCCACAGATGATAGAATGGAGCTGGTGTATGACCTCCACGATTGTTCTTTATCTAAACACCTCAAGAGGATTCCTGATGGGTCTTTCCAATAAAACAGATTTTTATTAATTTAGAATTTGGCTGATCTGAGTTTAATGGCACGAGCTTGAGTTGAGCTAAGCCCTAGAGGGATTTCTAGCTTTTGCAAAAAATGAACTATGCTGTAATACCATTCACATGTGGCTAGATTTTCAGCCAAAGATTGATTCTGCTTTTGCTCTTCTGCTGCTCCCTGTGTCTGCTTATCATCTGAATTTAGACCCATGGAATTTATATCTAGCAAGCTACAATTTTCTTCAGCCATAAGTTTAGCCAAGCCCTAGCCTTTGGCAAGCTTAGTGGGCTTCACCTCTATGTTAAACTCAATGAATTTTGCAATCCATTTAGCTCTCTTCCCATCAATATCTGGCTGAGTTAAGACATCTTTTACTGAGGCTGAAGGTACGTATGAAACTACTCTGGAATGCAGAATATAAATTCTGAATGCCTTTAAACATTTTATGAGAGCATAAGATTGTTTTTCAATAAGGTTGTACCTTAGTTCAGCATCCCTTAAAGTTTTGCTGGAAAAGGCCATGGGGTACTCTATGCCTTCATCATTTTTCTGCATCAGAACTACTGCAAGTGTATCATAAGAGGCAAAGGAGAAGATACAAAACTCCTTAGTGTAATCTGGGCTGATTAGAGTGGGAGGTTCCATGATAGCTTGCTTGATGGCTTCAAAAGAGCTTCTTAAAGCATCTGTCCATTTCATTTCTGATCCTTTTTTCAGCATGGAAGTGATGTGCTTTACAAGCTCTGCAAAGTTTGGAATGAAGCTCCTTACAAAGTTAATCTTACCTAGGAAGGATTGAATGTCCCCTTTTGACCTTAGGATGGACAATGTCTAAATGGCTTGAACTCTTGCTGGATCGATCTTCACACCTTCAGCAGAAAAATTATGTCCCAGAAGTTTGCCTTCTTCTAGAGCGAACTGTGACTTCTTTGGGTTCATTGAAATTCCAAACTGTCTTCACTTTAGGAAGACCTTCTTCAAATGCTGTAAATGGTCTTTATGACTGCAAGGACAAACTTGTCCTTCTCTCCCACGAAGGCTATGTCCATGGCCCTTTGAAAAGTAGCCCCAACATTCATCAGTCTGAAAGGCATCTTGGAGTACATGAAAGTGCCCCAAGGAGTAGTGAAGGTGGTCTTTTCCTGATCTTCAGGATGTACAACAATTTGATTGTAACATGAAAATCCATCTAATAAAGACATGAATCTAGCCCCTAAAACTCTTTGCAGCAAGTGTTCCATCTTAGGCAGGGGAGAGTTATCTTTTTTAGAGCACTTGTTCAGATTTCTGAAGTCAACGCAAAGCCTGATTTCTCCATTTTTATTTCTTACTACCACAAGGTTAGCGATCCACTTTGAATACCTTAGGGGAACTATAATTTTGGCATCCAACAACTTCTTGATCTCTTTCTCAATTAAAGGCAATAAGAGAGGGCTGATAGGTCTTAATTTCTGCTTAAAAGGGCTAGTGTTCTTTTCTAGTGGGATCTTGTGCTGAATGATGTTTGTATCATAGGTTTTAAGATCACTATATTCCCAGGAAAAAATATCAGCGAATTGCTTCATGAGGGCACAATACTTGGAATTTTGGGCAGAAGACAAATGAATGGACATATTGATGAATTTCGGATGGGCTGGGTTCCCCATATTATGTTTATAGACAACAGACTCATTTTCTGTTTTGGTCGGCTTATAGGGCATGTCGTTATGATCGAAAAGATTCTCTAGAGGCACCAATCCTTTTGGTATGTGATTACTAGGCAGCTGGATGATGTTTCCTCAACCGATCTCGCTTTTTAGCTTGGACTAGCCACATTCTTCCACGGTTTCATTTTCTTGGTCGATGCGCTTTTCAACCAATTCCTCAACGACTTGTAAAAACATGTTAATTTCCTCATTGTCTTCAAGAACTCTCTAATATTTGACATTGTTAGGCAGAGACGGTCTGTATTTTACCTAAAATTCATATGTCAATTTAGGAGGCAAAGGAGGAATAAACATGCTAGCAGAGACAACAAGGGAGTCAACAAGCTAATTCTTCATTCTTGGAATATAAGAAATGCTGAAATCATTAAAAGAATCCTTGATTCTCCATACCTCATCTCTGTATGCTTTCAGCCTTGGATGCTTTTCTTAGAACACTTTATTTACCTGCTGAATGATGAGGTTTGCATCTCCAAACACTTTCAAGCCTTTGATACCAATTTCTTTAGCAGCGTTTAAGCCAGAACCAAAGCTTCGTACTATGCTATGTTGTTTATGAACTGAAAGGTTAATTTGAAAGATAAATGAATGTATTCCTGTGTTGGGGACACAAGGACTACACCTGCCCCTGCAGCTTCTTTAGAGAAAGCCCCATCAAAGAAAATATCCCAAATCTGTGGGTTTTCTTCCTCTGCGATCTGGAAAACTGGTTTCTTGAGCCGTGTGGAGGCCAACTGGGATTCTTCAATATGAAGAATACATGCTCCAAAATCAGTGTCAACAACATAGATGGGATGATTAGTAGGGTTCTTCTCATAGCTGATGATATAAGCCAATTGCGCCTCTCTGTATAATCTCTTGCTCTCACCTCCGAAAATTGAGTCAGTAGCATAGGACAGATCATTTTGTAATGATCCACCTAATCTCTTGATCCAGCCTCTGGAAAGTAACATGCCAAATTTGGGAGGTACATTTGCTACCACAATATCCATTATCATGCTTTTCATAGGTAGCTGAGACAAAGTGATGGCTAGGTCCTTGATTAATCCTAGACACTTCACTTTTCTAGAGTCAAAAGAGAACATGTCATGATAAGGCTTGGTGATGTCAAGACCCAACTCATCCATGAAAACCTTGGGCATTAGATTATGGCTGGCTCTAGTGTCCAAAAGGCAGTTGTGAAGGATTTTTTCATGAATAGTTAGAGAGACATAGAATGATGGGGAGCTGTCTTCACAATTTTCAGTCATTGGGCTGAGAATAACAGTTAGCTTGTCATCTTGTAGATTTACCTAGTGAGTGGAGGCTTGGATGGCTTTAGGCTCAAGGGCCTCAAGGATGGATCTTTTAAAGGACTCATTCTTCACTATTTCAATCAGAGGCATAGGTATTCTTAGCTTCTGAATTTCTGATTGAAATCTGAAAGGAGAAGGAGACTTGTCAAGGTCTCTTACCTCATGAACTGGAGCTTTGAGGATGATGGGATCAACTGCCGGTTGTTTTTTCTTATTAGCTTGTTGTACTACAGGGACATCATCTCTTTAAACATGAGTTTCTTTGGCATTATTTATCTTTGACCTCAAATTATATCTTTTTTCATCTATAGTTTGTAGAATAGCTTTACCATCCCATTCTTGGCCGATTAGGTCATTGCATAATGACTTTTCATAGGCAGCTGAGGTAAAAAGGAAGCATTGCCTTTGTCTTCCAGACAATGGATCTCATCATCTTCTTCAAACTGCTCTTCTTCCATGACTATGTTTTGAAAAGGAGCCTTCACCCTTTGGTCTTCATTTGCTTCTTTGTTTCTTTGAAAAATCTACAACTGCTCATTAGTTCTTCTATATGGATTTGGATTTCGATTTCTAGGAGCAAAGGTATTAGGCACTCTTCCTTTCCCTGGGTGCTACTCAACCTTCAATTTGGAGATTTCAAAGGCTAATGACTCGATCATTTTGGTCATTTTATCTATCTTAGGATCAGAGGATGATGAAGACTCGCCCCTCTATCTTCTTCTATCAACATTTCCCTTGAGCTTCTTTGCAGCCATGATGTTTGATTCTACTTCCAAGGCTGCATCCTGCATGTCAACCAAAGTAGCACATCGCCTCTCTCTCAATAGTAGGCAGAAGTCAGAGTCAAAAGCACTGGCATAGGTGAGTTTAGTAGAGGTAGTAGTAGGTTTTACTTCAGCTGCTATCTTGTTGTACATACGGTTAAACCTCTTATTAAAATCATACAGCAATTCACCATTTTCCCTCTTTAAGTTCCCAAATTCAGTGTGGTAGTAGAGGAGATCCTTCTTATCCCCCCAATGCTTTAGGAATGAATCATCTAAATCTTCAATATCTGCTATAGATCTTGCATTTAGTTCTCTGAACCATTTTCTAGCTTCTCCATCTAGGCTTTGGACAAAGACTGTCATCCACACATCATCTTCACTAATGTCCAGATTATCAACTTAGCTATAGAATGACTCAAGATGTTCTTCAGCAGTGACACCTTCAGTCCCAGTGAACTTAGGCCTATATTTTTGATATTCTCCAGTAGGCATGGCATTCAAAGGAGTGGGTAGTATTAGAGGTACATACCTAGCAGCTATGATTCTTTCCATTTTGGTAGGTGCTTGTGGACCTGCCATAGCTGTGGTGGCTAAAAGAGTACTGGCAATCTAAATGATAGAGGGATGAGGAGTGGTTGATAAGACTAAAGGAGTATGATGGATAGGAGGTGAGGTTTCCTTTGGGCTTACAACAAAAGGAGAACCTAAAGAATAAGGAGCTTTATGAATCTATGAGAGTTTTTCTTCACTGCTAGTATTAGATGCTATACTCTCAACATGTATTTGCTCTATTACAAGCCTTTTTTGAAGAGATATAGAAGATTGCTTAGGTTTACCCAATCTTGATGCTCCTTTCTGTGAATCCTTTCTCTCTTTGATGATTTTTTTAGGGTCAGGTATTGGGTCAGCTTGTAGCTTTTGAGGGTTTCTCCGAGTATGCCTCACAAACTGAGCCAGAACTGTGAAGTGGAGTCACCAAGAGGTTCGACCTCCAGTAGAGTTTCCAGATAGATGATTACAACCAAAAAAGTGCCCAAACTTTGTCTATCATCAAAGCTCGATCTATGTCGTTTCCCAGGGAAGTTGAGCTTTAATTTCCTCTCCCCGAAAACGGTGCCAATTATGTTATCACTCCAAGAAACTCTCCTAGGTTGTAGATCAGAGATGCCTGGTAACATATAATCTTCAATATTGTTCACTAAACTATTGGAATAAATGATGGTTTGGATCAAGTTAGATAACCATTTCAGCTCTGTTTTCACTCAAGACATGCATGAATGCTCTCACCAATACAAGGCTTTAGACCACTAATGCTCAATAATTTATAAATTGAATAGATAGATGGAGAATACTGATTATACCAGCAGATTGCATACATAAACATAAATGAAAGGCTAGATACAGGTAGCAAAAGAGAATACTGACTGTACTAGCAGATGCATATATGAACACCTATGAAAGGCTAACTACAAGCAACAAAGAAGCTTGCAAATCTATTTTATCAAAGCGTAGATAAGATGACAGTTATCTGGCCTTAGACACAAAGAAAACATGAACAAACTGTTCAAGTGCAAGCATAGAACAACAAAGATATTGGAAATTGAACATATAATGGCGAAAGAAGCTTATATTGCTAGAATGAAGATGAGAAGCTTGAAGGAATAGAAGAGGAATAATCTACAGAATTTGAACCCCTATTACATCTTATTGTCAACTATTTATAACCTATTTACAATGCTCCTGAGCTCTAAGAGGCTAGGAGTCTTAATCTGTCTGATCTACATTGTTAACTGATTTGATGCCCTCTAGGGAAGCATGGATCAAAGTTTTCTACTTCTGACAGCAGAGTAACCGCTTTCAGATAGTTTTGGTAGCTTGTTGCGCTGTCTGGGAGTTCTCATGTGCCAGAGATGCTCCATGATGTTTGTTTGATGAGCTGTGTTGGGCTATTGATGCACTGTGATGCTTCTCGGCCTCTATGTCGGTTTGGGGAGGAGCTATGCGTGTTGTAGCCCTTCTAATGATTTAACAATGCATGCTTCTGTCATAGCAGAACAACGCTGCCCTATGGTGGACCTCTGTTGAAAACCATGTATATTTCTGTTTTAAACAGAAAACACAACCATCACTGGTAAATCTCGCCTTCTCTGTGTATTTTGGACTTCAAAAGTCTTAAAATATGGTTTAATTATCCATCAGGTCCACCCTCATCGCTATCACAAGTCACATTTGGCCTGGCTTGTGTATTTCTCTTATATAATGAAATATGCGAAAACACTAGAAAATGCATGAAAAAATGACTTTGTCAAATTTCAAATATCATATATTCCACTTCCCGGACCCGAAAGGCAGATTTCAAATATGATATATTCCACTTCCTGGACCCTTTAGGGTTTGGGACTCATCGCAATCGTTGCTAGCCAATGCTCCCTTCGTATTTTCATTATATAACGAAAATACACGAAAAACACTAAAAATTGGGCTTTTGCGGATTTGAAAACATATGTACTTTGCTTCCCGAAACCCATTGGGTCCAGGTTCCATCGCTATTGTACGACCCCAAGGCTTCTTTTGTATTTCGTTGAAACAACGAAAATACACAAAAAACGTTGAAAATAGGCCTTTCCGCAGACCTGAAAAGTTATCAAATATCGCATATAATTACGTTGGGTCCGAACCATCAAGTCGCACACATGCCTGTGCTTAGGCCCCATCCATGGTATATTGATGATGTGATAAATCACAATCATGAGTCATTCACTCCCCAAACCTTTATATATATAACATATGCTCCCCACCGATCCGATCATCGACGATCGCTGATCGACAATGTCATGTGCCTGACTTAAATTGTCCCTTTTGCTCGGCCGATTGCGATTAGCCGCCTAGATTTGGGCCGTTGATCGGCCAAATCTAATGGCAGTTGTTCATTCCTCTGTTTAAGCCTGCGATTGTGGGTTTTTCATTGTTTTTCAAGCATTTTTGCCTCCCGATAGTGTATTTCTGCCCTTCCGAGGGCTTTCCTATTGCGATGATTTGATCATTGGATGATCTTTGAGCAAAAAATGAAGATTTCAAGAGCATGAATGGATCCATTAGCATGATTTTAAGCAACTTTGGAGACTCAAAGAGCCTATATGGATCCACTTTTGGGCCTTTTGCCAGCAAGGCTGACAGGTCCAACATGGGCATCTACTTGCACTTGTAACAACTTAGAAAACATGTTCCATGTTGGGTAAAGGAAAATTATCTTTAATTGAAGCAAGATTCAAATAATGAAAATCTATGCATATGTGAACTTTATTGTTATTTTTTCTTACTAAAACTATGTTTGCCACCTAGTTGGAATATTGAATGAGAATGATGATTTGTGCCTCCACCAACTTATATATTTCCCTTCGGATGATAGGAATGACTGTTTAGTTCATGTATCTTTGGCTCACTTTGAAAGGTTTAAAATACACTTTTAAATGTCACCATTCCTTTTTCTTACTAGAACTATGTTTTCCACCCAGTTGGGATGCTGAATGAGAACGATGATTTGTGCCTCCACCAACTTTTGTATTTCCCTTCGAATGATAGGAGTGATCGTTGAGTTCATGTATCATTGTCTTTATTTGAAAGTTCTGGAATACTCTTTTAAAGGGATTGAGTGCTTGATTATTTATTGAATTGAGGCTTTTGTGATCCATATCAATTATAAGAAGAGTTTCGGCGAAAATCATATGAAGAAAACCTTTGTCGACGCGTTTCAAACCAACCAGTGTGGTTCATCGTCAGGACAAGTTGAGGAGTCAAATCATGGATGCAAAATAAATAGGGAGAGCAGATCTTCAAATGGCTCTGCATCTCTTCAGAAAAGCTAGATCTGACTTCAACTTCGAGACCTGCAAGCATGCCCGTTCAAAATGATGAACCTTAGATGCAATGGCTTTACTGTGCAGGGAATGAATTATTGAATTGAGGCTTCTGTGATCCATATCAATTATAAGAAGAGTTTCGACGAAAATCACATGAAGAAAACCTTTGTCGATGCGTTTCGAACAAACCAGTGTGGTTCATCATTAGGACAAGTTGAGGATAAAGCCATTGCGTCTAAGGTTCATCATTTTGAATGGGCATGCTTGCAGGTCTCGAAGTTGAAGTCAGATCTAGCTTTTTTGAAGAGATGCAGAGCTGTTTGAATATCTGCTCTCCGTATTTATTTTACATCCATGATCTGACTCCTCAACTTGTCCTGACGATGAACCACACTGGTTGGTTCGAAACGCGTCGACAAAGGTTTTCTTCATGTGATTTTCGCCGAAACTCTTCTTATGATTGATTATTTTTGGGTCGTATGTATTTAGTTCATTGTAGGACCAAGCAAAAACGTCCTTGTACTCATGCACTAATGTTTCATGTTTCCTTTATTTCTATGATGTACACTCTTGGTTAATTTTAATTGTGCGTGAAGATTCATTTGATACAATCTTGTTTTTAGCACTTTCTCTTCTATACAAGGTTTATTAGTTCTCTTATATGTATTTTATCTACAAAACATTTTTTCTAGAGGAACCACTCCCTTGGGAATCCTATTTTCTCTTCACCCAATGTAAGGTACTTGTTCATCTTCCCACACTTCATCTATTACATGATAAACAAATTCATTGAAACAACTTACAAATTGAAAATGTGATGTTCATTCTAAAAAAGTTGCCATGATCCAATATTATCTAGAATTGTAGGTCATAATGACCTCTATTACATACCTAGTCTACAGTGTTGGTATGCATGGCCTCTATAGAAAAGGAAGCCATATTATCTGCCATTTCATTCAACGTCCTTGGCATAGCAATTATATTAAAAGCAAAATTTAATCTCATCCCACCTTGCATTTATGTATTGCTTCAATCTTGGATTCTTAACATCATATTGATCTCTTCCTTGGTTTACTATTATCTCATAATCCCCCAAAAATTTCAAAATTTTGATTATGTTTTCCTTGCTTCTTCCAATCCCAATATCAAAATCTCGTATTCCTCGATGTTGTTTATGTAATTAAATTGAAGACAAAATGAAAATTAGGTTCAATACCTAAAGGGGAGATGAAATACACCCGTGCTTTGACACCCACACTAGTTTGGCCTCTATCAAACATTAGAGAAATTTTGAGGTCTAAAATGGGCTTCAAAACAAAAGTGTACAGCCAAAATAAATTTTATAAGAAACAATAGGATTCAAGATGATGATTACAACCATGGGGGATGATTCACCATTGTTGGAGTAAAAAAATAAAAAATAAAAAAAATTATTTTTTCTACTCATATTTTCAACTTTTCCCTATGGTTTTACTCAAATTTCGAGCAGGAGCACTCATTAGATGCGAAATTTAATTCCTTATCTAAGGAGTACCCATGTTGCATACTTTTGATGAACCTTGCTACATGAAAATGAAAAATAGATGCATCGAAAGTATGCAACATGGGTACTCATTGGATGAGGAATTAAATTATGCATCAAATGAATGCTCCCACTCAAAATTTTAGTAAAACCATAAGGAGATAAATTGAAAATACAAATTTTGAAAACATATATAATAATATATATATAATAGATATATATATATATAATATAGTAATATATATATAAATTGACCGCTCTAAAATTTGATGATGTAATATAATATTATTTTATTATTTCCACTGTTATTTTATAATATTATTTAGGAGGCCCATTTTAGACTTCAAAATTTCTCTAGTGCTACATGGTCCAAAATCCTGATGTAAGCTTTGCGTTTGGTGAAACTATTTATTCTTGATCCTCCATGACCACATAGATTTCCAAATTTGGCTTTGAAATTATTGAGTATAATGTCTCACATTCTAATGGTTTAGGATCTTCCTCACGGTGTAGCGTCTTATGCTCATGGAAAATTCTGATTAGGGGATGGGACTATCAACATATGCCAGTCCATTTGTATACTCCCTCCAACATTTGTAACCCATTTTCTATATAACATTATGTCCCATTTAACTGGGCAATCAATTATTATGAAATCCATCATTATAATTCTTTCTTGACATACTTATAAGTACACTTCCAATTTTTTTTTTTTTATCACCCTGGACTCCTGCATTTCAAGTGAGTCCATTGCTTGAAGGTTCCTTTAAGGTTTACTTATTTCGAGACCTAATTCGTTCATAATTTCTATTATCATGATATTAGTTGATGCCCCAAAATCAAGCATACAACTGTGCAAAATTAGGCCATTTACCACTAATGGAATGTAAAAAGGTGAGAGATCATTGCTTGCCTTAACATTAGCCAATTATACTTGAGGATATTCCTCAGTAGTTTTAACAACATCACCTAAATTCACAAACCTATTAAGAGCTTCCTTTTGAATCAACATGGAGATCAAATCTTGTAATGGGACTGATATTTTTATATTTTCCAGTGTTTCCTCTAATGAGAATTGGATGGGATGATGAAAAATAGGGGTAGCCATTTGCTGATTCTCTCTGTTCATAAATGGATTAGCTACAAGGTGTCCTCTTCTTTGATATGTCTTCGTTATTTCCATCCACATCTGTGTAGCTTTATCCTCGACTTCTTCTTGTCTAGAAACTCTAATTTGATTTTCAAAAAGCACTGGGATAGTTGGCTTCATGTTCAATCTACATGCACCAAATTTATCAACATTTGATTGAAATATATCATTTGTACTTACTCATTTACATATGCAAATTGGAAAACTTGTTGGATTTCTTCCTCTATCTCTCACAACATATTTAGAGAATATTCTTGCCATCCCAAAGTTTTTGCTTGTTCTAAGGCAAACATGTATGTTGTTCTAGAAAAAATTGCACTCTGCTCCTAATTGCGAGGGAGATTGCACGCTCTGCCATAATGGGTAGGCACGGGGTAATCCATGAAATTGTTATTACTAGAAATTACTGTAAGATATTTTTGTGTGTTTGAATTTTTTCCATATTGAAATGGCTTCTTATTTTGGTAATGCCTTTAATTCAATTTTATATCCTATTGGACTTTTGGCTTTGCATGCCTTTCTCAACATTTACCATTTTGTTTCACAAATTACTTATTAGATCAACATTTTTGACCAATACCTATTCACTTGTAGGCCCTTGCTCTTCTTTGAGTTTGATGATGATGATTGTAGCTTGGACATGTGCGTTTTCATCGACCTAAGTGTCTATGTGTGTAGTGTTGACAATAATACTGAGAGGGGGGGGTGAATCAGTATTATCTAATTCTTTTTCAAAATCTTTCTTATTTATACTTTGAATTATTTTTGCATATCAATACCATAAATAATGAGCATGAA
>APFE031688657.1:0-52058 GCA_000404065.3 Pinus taeda | reverse complement strand
TAGCATTAAAAACCACAATAGCCTTGAATGGAGCCAAATGCATGAACCAACACATATATAATTAAATTATTCAACCAAACTCATGTTCTTCAATATAATGGTTCAATGCATATACATGGTTTGAATGCTTGAAAAGATACACCACGTAATTCAAAACCAATTCAACACCAAAGCGCACATTCAAGGGTTCAATGAACAATTTTGAGTGCATTTGATATACCAGCATATACCACAACGACCATCAAGATATTCTAGCTTTCACAGGATTGTATTTAACTGAAGGAGAGAAGGGACTACTTGAGATAATTGCAAGAGTTCAAAATATAATGAACAACACCAAGGAGTTTCCATCATCGAATTTATTATGACCAACAAGGAAATTCCATCCAAAAGGGATCGAATGCTACAACAGAGTTTGTTTTTAATTTGAATTCTTCCCTCTTCAATGTGTCATGTTCAAACAGATCACTGTGTATTAATTAGAAATCGTTTTCCTCACACAGTGAGCGAAAAAGGGTCCCGAAGAATCCCATATTTCTCTCAAACAGTTGCGAAATTAAGAAAACCATTTCTGGGTTATTTAATTCGACTTATTCTGAGAAAAACACATGTCTCAGTTTTCCGAAATTTTCCTTGGATTGCTCAGAAAACACATTTTAAAATGATGTGACAAAACAATTACGTTTTCTGTGATGCTCCGACAACAAAAAATCGATTGCTGTGGTTGAATTTTTATTATTTGCAGGTTTGTTGTTGGTTATGCCTACTGGTTCATGATCGTCTTGGGAAATTCTTGTAGAGATTTTATGAACAACCACAACTTCGATAACTCTCGCAAAGGCCTTAGAGAGTCCTCTGGCTGGTCGTTTGAAGCCCGGTTGAACGCGGGCTTTAGAGTTGGCTTTGATAGCAGACATGATCACCGATAAGAAATAGCAGATAAAACAGAGCTAGCAAACAAATCCAACAAATCAAACATGGCACTTGATGCAAATTCTTTACTGGTAAATGACATCTTGGAATTTGATAAAATGCCACCACAACTGCGCCAAAATGTTGGGGCAAAGTGATTTCCTATCATTTAGTTTGTCAATCCGGGGGTTTCGTAAACTTGTGAAGCATGCGTGCATTGTATGTGCTAGAAATTGTCTTTCGGTTTAGATCAATCTAACTCCAAAATAACGAAAACTAATTCATCTAATCTATGAAATTAAATAATGAAAATGAAATTCAACTAACTTGTGAAATAAATAAATAAATAAAAACAATTAATGTATACTTAGTTACTCCAGCATTCAATTATGAAGTGTTACTTTCTTGAGATGATGCGTAAGCAACTATTTATACTTTAACTTCTATTATCTTAGAAAAGCAAGTAAAGTGTGCAAAAAATAACTCAATAATTGCATGTATTAAATATTCAACCATTCAATCTTGAAATATGATTAAATCAATTTCTTAGAATGATCTTTAGGAATATCAGTTAATGCAATTAAATGAGGATCTTAAAAGCAAATATAAAAGCACAAAAAATTAAAGCTCAATGATTGCATAGGTTGAACATTCAATCACCCAATTTGAAGTCACCTTCTTGGCCTGATCTTTTATCTAATTATACAATGAATCGATAGTTTAATGTAAGAAAGTAAATAACAGAACATGAAAGGAAATAAAATAACTATGAGCCCTTGCCTCAAACTTAATCATATAAATCTTCCCTATTGAAATGTATTTAGAAAAGCAAAAATTACACAGTCGTTCTAAAATTAATACCAAGAAAGCAAATGAACTTTAATCTATAAAAGTAATTAAATCTCACAATCATTAGATGGCCATTCCAATGGTGTATGAGGATTACAAGTGAAGAAGCTCCATATGCAAGCAAAATTAAATCTTCAAATCTCTAAGTATAAGCTCCAAATTCTCTATTAAAAACATCAGCATTTCTCCAACTGTACACATCAATTTTTAGAGGAGAGGCCCCCATATTTATACAAGTACATAAGTAACTACCATATTTAATGAAGATCCACTAAAATTTCATATAGTTACAACCAAATAGCTCATAATGAGACACATATCCCCTAAGTGTCTCATAGAGTTCTAATCCAAATAAGAAATGATGAGACATCTCATAGAGTTACAATCCAAATAGGACACATATCCTTCTTTGACCTTTATCCAATCTCCTTTGAAGGGAATTTCGAATTTGAGCATTGGAGGCCACATAAGGGTGCCTTGGAAGCTTCCAAATGACCTACACATGTCATGAAACTCAAGCCACATATATAGATACATGAAACCATATTAATTTCCTAGTTTTTAATCATAAATTCACTTTAAACGCATAAAATAAATAACTTTGGTAAATAAGGATCCTAATCCATATATTTGTGAAAATGGTGGCTAATGAAAGAATATATGGTTATGGAGTTGCGACATGTGAGTAAAATGGTGGCGATAAAGGTGAAAGTGGATGTCATTTTAAAGACATTTTGGAGGCCCAACAACTTACATATACATTGGAGTTGGTTTGGGGACACCTGGGTTACAATAATGTTCATGTAGGGGGAGTGGACCTAGTGGAGTACATTGTTTAGGAGGTTCATTAGATTTTTTGTAGGTTTATAGGAGGAGCATTGGACACACCTTATGGAGCCCTTGCTTTTATAACCTTTCTTGTGGATGACATCACCTTGGAGCTTGACATGTGTACTCATAGAGTGTAGCACTCCATATGTGTGAGCCTACATGTGATACCTAAGTTGCTTGTGATGTCATTGGCCCTCATTCCATAAATCATCATCACACTCTTCTCTTTGTACTTGTTTTCATGGAGTTATTTGTTAGTGTTCATGAGGAAACCCTAGGTTAAGTTATACGAGGGAAGGGGGACATCTTTATTAGCTCTTCTAAAATGCTTGGGTTTGTTCTTGTGAGCTAGATGTTGGAGATGATAAATCATTAATACATACTCATTATTTCACTCTTGTGTTAGAGATGTAACTAGGAGGATCACAACACTTCTCTCTCTCTCTTGGAGTCACTAGGGTTTCCTAAGCTTGCTAAGGCATGTTGAAGACTAGGATTATGGTTTCATCCCTAAGAGATTTTAGAGATTACGGTTTTGATTTGAAACCCCTATTTGTACTCGGTGAAGAGAAGGATAAGAGGATACATATTGCCTTGGAACACATGCTTGTTTGATGTATGCTCATTCAATCTCCTTAGTGTGAGAAATGATTCTCTTAGTTTTCGATGGCTAGGGTTTTAGAGAGCTAGAGAACGGTACCAACCTTATAATAAGGTTATGGTTTGCACGTGAAAATCATCTCTATGCATATTAATGAAGTTTCCAGTAGTCCAATACTTGTGTAAATTTCAAATTTGATTTCCAACTATCTACATTCTTCATGGTTTGTAATTCCCAACAATAAATGTCTTGTTAATTTGACTTAAGGGTGAATGCAAGAAGTAATTTGGCATTATAATTAAAGAATAAAAAAACATATTTGATGTTGTCTTTCCAACTATCTTAAGTGTTTTCAGATCTATGATATGCATAATAATATTGCCATAAAGGGTTGAAACTTATTGGAACATGTTTGTATCTTATCTCTTGGATCACCTCGTGGATTAGGGATGTTAAGAATTGAAATGTTACTCATTGTTGTTATTTTTTTTTTATGTTTCATAACAACCCTCATGCTTAAAATTCACTGGGTTAAGGTCTAATAAACCTCTTGCTAAAATTTGAAATTTTGTATTTTGCATTAAAACTTGAGCATATAAATTTCTATAGCTTGGGCATGTTAGGTTTCGTAAATAATAAATAATATCCTTGTATAACTCATGTTATTACAAGTTTTCAAGAATTTCCAAAGTCATCTTAGGCTTGATTTATCTTCAATTTAGTGTTTCGTTTTGTTCTCTTATGTCAACATTCTAGAAAACCCATCATCTTTCACTAATTTGGTAGGTTTGAGCTCTAAATCATACTCTTGGATTCTAGATATTCGTTTTCCTTTGACATCCAAACACTCATGTTGTATCAAATGTATTTTACCATAAAATGAGGTAAGAATGCAAAAATTTTGTAGAGTACCATGTAGCTCCTAATCATGCTTCGATGAATCTACTAGGTCATAGCCCATTTTTTCAAGATGGAATAATTCATTTAATCTCCTTTGATTCCCTTACTCATAAATATTATTCTCCAAATTGTGTTGATTCCTTTATAGGAGTACATTTGTAATTGTGTGTGTGTGTGTGTGTGTGTGTGTGTGTGATGCATATGCATATACATATACATACATACATAATATTTATATATATTTATATATTTATATATATATATTATATATATATATATATATATATATTATATATATATATTATATAATATATATATATAGATATATTAACAAGAACGAATGAGTTTTATTAAGAAGAAAGGTTGGGCTTGAGCCAAACAACCCCTATTACATTTAGCGGTGTGATTTCTGGTGATTCAGAGCCTCAAAATCCAGCTTTATCCATTGGACTTTCACTGATACATTTGATTCTTATGGGATAACTTATAGTTCCTTGATTAGCATTGAATCTAAAAACAAGGGAGACATCTGTGGATCATTTCTGCTTTTCTCTGTTAGGGTAGGGCAAACCTAGCATTGCCCAAAATTGATTCCAGCATCTTCGACAAACTATAGCCTCTGTATATGAAAATAGTGTTGGGTCGTTTCATTACCTCACTATTGAGAGTTAAATGCTTAAGTCGCATTAGTTGTCTAGCCCAATGAGAGATTCGTATTATACTGCTACAGCAAAGATGGATCAATATCTGGCATCAACTGCAATCATCTTCTTTTAAACAACGTTTGTCTGTATGTGTCAAGGTCGTGGATCAACATATGTCTGAATGAGAAAGCGTTTGTTTGTGTGTGTCAAGGCCGTGGATCAACATCGGTCTGTAGCATTCGGATGAGGCTTGGGTGTATGCTACTTGCGCCATGCTTTGGATATTCATATAGGCAGGGACATTTCATAGGGAGAGCTTAACTGCCCTAACTTTGCCCTGTTGGTCTTCTCTGTTAAGGAATTGGATGCCTTTCCGTTGCTTCATCGTTCTTTCACAGAAAACCTTGAGCTAATAGACATCCCTTATTTGCCATTATCTCAACTTCCTTATTCAGAGTTCGGAGGATATGGAAGAATGAGAAGGTAGTGAAGTTCTGCAATAGATTTCTTATTCTTTCAAGAGTCTCGTTGAGCACTGAGCTATTGAGATGATCACCAGTGTTTAGGATTTTTATCAAGATTTCCGAATCCCCAAAGACTTGAAGGTTTTCCTCTTTTCTCCCCCTGAGCAAGCTGACATGCTTTGAGCAGTCCTAGAATCTCGGCTTGATTGTTAGTGCTTTGTCCTAGGCCCCAACTGAAGGTGTCCTTTTTGTGCCCGTTTGAGGAGTAGATTGCTCCTCCTGCCCCTGATATTCCCGGATTTCCTTTGGAGGCTTCGTCGATGAACATCGATACTTTGCGCTGTTTTTTCCACCATTTTTGAAAGTCTGACTCGGATATCCGAAGCTGCCACTCTGGATTGAGGAAAGGTCAGGTGGGGTTCTTTTTATTTCTGACCCGCCTCAGGGACTCACCTAGCTAGCTGAGCTCTTCAGAGAGGAGAGTATTGTCTGACTTATGGGGTCTATTTTTGTAAGTTTTCAGCAGCAAAGCCTTGGCTTTTGCAGTCACTATATTGGTGGATTTTCATCTGCTGTTGAAGATGGCTTTGTTCCTAGCTAACCAAATTCCCCAGCAGATGTATTTTGGAATTGCATTCTAGATTTTTGCCCATGTTGATTTGCTCTTCAGAGTGTGAGGATAACGCTCTTTCCATGAGACGAAGAGACTAACTACTGAAAGTTGTGCTAGAATTTGGGCGTTTAGCCCCAACATTGCTTGCAACCAGACTTCTTGAGTGAAGGGGCACTCGATGAACATATGTTCAATCGTTTCCTGAGCCGTGCAACAAAGAGGGAATCTATGGGGACCGATAATTCCACGTTTCATTAAATTATCTCCAGTGAGGACGCTTCTGTGCATGATAATCCAGCAGAAAAAATTGTTTTTTTGGAGACCGAAGGGGTCCCAAACATGCTGCCAAAGCTTTGTAGAGTGGATCTGGGGTTGTTGTTCTTGACGAGCTGCAAAGCCCTGCTGTGATGAGTAAGCTTCGACCTTCCACCCACACCACTTGTCCCTCAAGTGGAGATGCATAGGAGCTAGACCAAAGAACTTAACTAGAAAGAGATGAAGTTGAGTCCCAAGAACATATATCAACAAGCTTGTGAATACCTTTCTGAATGAGCCAGTTCCACAAATCTGCAATTTCAGGGGCAAGATTTAGAGGTTGGAGGACCATGATCTTGTCTTCCCATAGCCAAATTCTTTTTCCGTTTCCTGGGATTCTATAGAGATGGTCTTTAAAGAACTCCAAACCTCGGCTGCAAAGCTTCCATAGCGTGGTTCCTTTGTAGGAAGCTCCTTTATCCATATTATTAACTGAGAGTCTGTGCATGTACTTTTTAATTAGAACTTGACTTAAAAGATGTCTTTGATTTGAGAAGATTTTTGAGAGAATCTTACCTCCTAAAGCCAGATTGGCCAATCTGGGATCTCTTACCTGTAGTCCGCCTTCAGATATTGGCCTTTTCACTATGTCCCAACTTACAAGGTGAATTTTTTTTGGTTCCCCTTTCCTCCTTGCCATAGGAAATTTCGAATCAACTTAGACAGTTGTTCGGTGATCATTTTTATAGCTAAAAGAAATGAAGCCTGGTAGATAGGAAGGGAGGAGAGATATGATTTAACAAGAATGAGCTTCCCGACTATGGTGAGCCACTGCCCGCCCCATGCAGTCATTTTTGCCTTGATTTTGCTGATAGTTTCCATCCAATGAGGGGCCTTGCTAGTTTCCAATGTTAAATGCAGGCCTAGGTACTTTAATTTGTCCCTAGAGACGTAGCTAGTGAAGCCCAGGGCTCGGGCAATCCTGAGAATAGTTTGTTGGTCTATCGCCCAGCCATACACTATGCTTTTCCTCTTAATGACCATAGCTCCAGAGACTCTACACAAGCTTTGGATTACTCCATTGAAGGCCTTGCAATTTTAATGGAGGCTCCTCCCATAAGGATATAGTCATTAGTGAACAAGGCATGATTGATTGGTGTTGTTCCATTTATCGCCCTGATGCCTGGAAGTGTCCCATTGAGCTTCTTTGCTGTAAGCTTTCGGCTGAGGGAATCTGCCATCAGAATGTACAGGAAGGGGGACAGAGGGTAGCCTTGCCTAATGCCCCTCGAGGCTTTAAAGTAGTTTGTTGGCCTGCCATTTATTAGAGGGGCTATCCAAGGTTCTCCAATACATGTTTTAATCAATTTTATAAAATCAGAACTAAAACCAAATGCAGAAAGAACTTGGAGGAGGAAAGAGTGCCTTACTTGGTCAAAGGCATTCACCATGTCCAGCTTAATGAGCACACCTTTCTCTTTGCATTGATGGATGGAATGGATGATTTCTTGCACCAGTATCACGTTGTCCAGGATATGCCTACCTTTGACAAACACACCTTGGTTGGGAGAGATGAGTTTTTCCAGCAGCAACTTTATTCTATTTGTAAGTAGCATGGTGAGTATTTTGTAGGATGCATTACATAACGAAATTGGCCTAAAACGGTCGAATGCCACTGGGTTCACTTCTTTTGGGATTAGTACTAAGAAAGTGGAGTTTGTGCTTCCTCCCACTTTGGCTTTTTGGAGGAAGCCTTTGATCATTTAGTACAAATCAACCTTGATGATGTCCCCGCAGATTCTATAAAAATGGATGGAGAACCCATCGGGTCCTAGAGCTTTGTCTGGTTCCATCTTCCATATGACATTGTTGATTTCATCCTCAATGAAGGGCTTCAATAGTATTGAGTTATCCTCCTTGGTAACCAGTCTTGGGACGTGCTTGAGAAAGTCTTGTGCTTCCTCATCCTTCTTCTTTATACAGTTGCTGGAAATGAGAGGTTGCAGCCTCTTTTATCAGAGTTGTGCCTTTGAGAATAGCCTTGTCCAGTGAGGTGATTTCAGCAGTGTGGTTTCTAGAAAGTCGAGTTCGAATTTGCTTGTGATATAAGGCTGAATTTTTTTCTCCGGACACTAGCCAAAGATTGCGTGATTTGAGCCTCAAGGATTATTCTTCCTCTCTGAATGATCGGAGAGTGTCGATTTGGAGTTCTTGCTCGATCTGAATTTTGAGCAGGTAATGTCTTGCAGCTTCAGGCCCCTTTGCAAATCAAACAACAACTTCATATTCTGTTTTCTATGGCTAGTGGGGGGGCCTGTGGGATTTTTTATCCATTCTTTCAAGGCTGATTTTGTGGCCTTTAGCTTTTTCTCCTAGCCATAATTGGGCGATCCAAGAACATGGATGGACCAGGCCTTCTTAACTGTCTTCATAAACCCATATTTGTCTGCCCAGAGAGGGCTAAACTGGAATTTGGGATTGGCCCTAATTTTTCCTCTTCTTCTAGTAGAAGAAGAATGGGTTTATGATCTGAAGTCAACTTTGGCAGAATTTTTGTGGAAATGATCTTCTTTTAAGAGAGGAAGGTGCTCTGAAGTAGGAATCTGTCCAACCGGGCTGAAATGTGCTCCACCCCAACTCTGTTATTTGTCCATGTGTAAAGCCCTGTCTTAGGCTTAAAGTCCATTAAATCCCATTGCTGAATCGGGTCTTCCATGAAGGGAAGGAAGTGATCCTAACTATTGGTTCCTCCTCTTTTTTCCTTTAGGTCAAGGATTAGATTGAAGTCTCCTGCTAGAATTATATTCTTGAGGGAGTAAGCTTCAAGTAAATCAGTCAGGGTTTGCCAGCAGACTTTCTTTTCTGCATAGAGGACAGGTACGTAAAGATTAAAGAGAGCAAGGGTAATCTTACTAGGAAGGTGTCAGAGTTCGGTGTAAATCCAGTGTTGCGTCTAAAAGGAGCTCTCAAGTAGGAACTTGTCTTCCTCCCAGAGAGTGGCAAGTCCACCGCATGAACCCCTTTCACTTATTGCTTTTCCACCTTTTGTTTTCCATTTTACATTGCTGAGTTCCAGAAGGGCTTCCCCTTTTATTTTAGTCTCTTGGAGCATGAGGATCTTAGAAAATTCTGATTTCAATAGGTTCTTGACTGCTTCAACTTTTGAGGGATTCCCCAGTCCTCTACAATTCCAAGAGACTAATCACATTATTTACTAGCAGAGGGTGGGGTAGTACCTCCCCTGGGAGGCCTAGTTCTAGTATTTCTATTGATAGACATCTCAATCGTGGGCTGGATACGTTGCATTTTTTGTCTCTCTGCCTCTTCTTCTCTGGCTTCTCTATGAGATTTCCTCCCCACTCTTTTTGAGGGCCTCTCAGTTGTCTCATCTTCCAAGGATCCTGAAATCTCTAGAGTCTTCTTCCTTGTCATATCTACATAGGTTGGGGAACTAGATACACCTTTTGGAGTTCCGATTTGGAGAGGGCTTGTTTCCTTCTGCCTTTTGTCTTCTTCCATGGTGATGGCCTGCTGTTCAACAACTTTTTTTGTTGGATCTAGGAGTTTTTCTGGTGTGTTGAGTATTTCAAAGGGATTTGTGGGAATGTCTGCTCTTAGAGGGATTGAGCTCCCCTCTGCTTGGACTTTGGGAGGAGCACCACTCCCCATGAACACTCCTTTCCCTTTGTTTCTATTGTTCTGCTTAGTTGTTCCTGGTTTCTGGACCTGAGTCCATTGATCTCCTTTCGCATTCTCGGCCTCATCCTCTGATTTCTTTTTATAGTGCCTCGCAAAGTGCCCATAGCCATGGCAATGCTGACATTTAAATGGGAGTTGCTCATAATCTAACACTTGAATGTGAGTCCAATTAGCCACCGTGAGTTTTATATCTTCAAAGAGGCCTTCCTCCAGGTCTACTTCTACGCAAATTCTTGCACGGGAGTATTGGTCCCTCCTTTCTGCTCAATCGACGTATTTTCCAATTTTATTACCTATGGTTTCTAAGAATTTGGGGTTCCAGCAATTCAAAGGTAAATGGGGC
Source organism: Pinus taeda (assembly GCA_000404065.3). NCBI lineage: Eukaryota > Viridiplantae > Streptophyta > Pinopsida > Pinales > Pinaceae > Pinus > Pinus taeda. Next base: position 41,947 of record APFE031688657.1, on the reverse strand, counting down.
AAGCGCACATAGATAGGGATAACCGAGGGCACATCCTATGTCGGATGGAAGTTTGGAGTCCATTGATTCATATACAAACCCTGAGGCCCCATGAAATACGGGCCATTTCTGAATATGAGGGCCTCGTCTTTTGTCGCTTCAAATACGAATACAAAGAAGCCTTTGCCGACAAAGTGACTTTTGATTCCTTCCTTGATAAGAGATTGCCAGTTCCTTTGCACCCAGACATCTACAGCTTTAGGCAAGGGCTATAGCCCACTGAACTGTCCAATAAGCCCTCTTTCTACTAGGTTCAACACCACTTTGCAAGATTATTTGGTCGGCAGAGCAACTGTGGGGATGGAATCCACTCTTTTGACAAACTTTTGTTGGGTTTTTGTTGCTGGCCATTTATTACATGCCACTACCAGATCCTGGAACGCAACTAGCTCAAGTGGAAGGGGTGGATCCAGCTCATGGCTCCCTCCTGAGGCCATGGCGTTAGTGCTGCGTGCTGTCTCCCGCTGTGACTGTGTGACTCCTCTCGCGCGCGCACAGCTCTCGCAGGGTTTTTTTGCAATTGTATATTTTGATGTAAAGTCATTTGGAATAATTGGGACTTACCAAAATAAGTGTTATTGTAATGGCTTGTTTAATTTCTTGGAATACCCATTCACTTTATTTGTTCCATCTAAACTCTTAATCCTTCTTTAATATGGTCAAAATAGGATTGTAATCTTAGTGAATTTGGGCGTGCCTCTTGATGAGATTGAATTGAAAAAAGAAAGTTTGTATTGTTTATTTGCCTAAAGAATTGTAGGTAATAATACTTGTTGGATTCTTTCTCTTCTCATTGGATAAATTATAGCACCATCATTGGACATAATGTGCGTAAATAAATTCCCTTCATTCACTCCAAAAAATGATCTATTGGAGATTCAAGGAAATTCCACACCTTCTACATCTTTCAAACACTTGCCTAAGATGGTGAGCATGTGCATTCCTTTCTTTATAGTAAACCATAAAAATTTGTGTTAAATTACAATGCTTACTCACCATGAACGCTCTAAAGCACAACTCCAAGTTGTGATAGAACATACTAAGATAATTCAATCTATCATTCCAAATTGTTTGGATATCATTAAGATCAAAGAGAAACCTAAAAATGACCTCCAATTTGCAAGAAAATACCATTTCGTTCATTGATCCCAAGCAATAGACTTGGATTTGAGAATAAATCTATAAGTAAGATGAACAAATAGATTTTTATTCTTAGCTTCTTAAGAGTGACAAGCACACATTTGATAGTCTTAGTTGATTTTGAAATATTGTTATCAACCACCGTAGATGTTGAGCACTATAATTGAGATTCACTAAGCTATAATGTAGAGGACAAGACCAACCATGCCTAATCAATAACATGTGCACGCCTTTATAGTCAATGTGTGTTGCCTCCAAAACTTGCACTTTAAATATTATAAAATTCCTTAACATAGTAAAACTCCAAGGGCACTTACAAAGATTGTCCAATGTCACCAAATTGATTATTCATATTGCTTAAGGCCAATGTTTTTCTAGCACAATAGGGGGAATCCTAGAAAATATTAATTTTTGATGTTTCTTTGAAATAAATTGGTTTAAAGTATAAACTAATGTCTCCTCAGTTCAACTATAGAATCAAAATTAATAATCAAGAGGATGGGAGTGAGATGCAAGGAGGCATAGTTGGTTGTCAATAAAATGCTCAAACCAACCACATGAATTTTCTTTAATATGCAAAAATTATTAAGAGGACCCTTCCAAAGGAAAACCTAACAAAAATTACTAATCAATGATAAAAAAAATCATGTTATCATTAACAAGTAATTATAGAATCAACGCTTTAGTATGTAGAGATGAGAAAAATCATATATATTTATTGAGCAACAATAACAATGAGCAATAAGGATAGTCACACCTTTGCTTTATTTCTTCTTGTTGGAGCATAATTGTCCTTCTTTAGATATTATTATCACAATTTCAAATAGTAAATTTACTTGTTGAATTGACTCATGAAAATATAAATAAAGGCAATGAACCTCAACTTGAAATGCCCTTGAACTTCTTCACTACAACTAACTCCTCAACTAAGTCCTTTAGCTTTTCTTCCCACTTATTTCACATCCTTTCACACATGAAAAGATCATTTATTTATAGGCATCTACCTTTCATAAACCTAATGAGGATGTAGAGCTTCTATAATTTTGAGAATGAGTAATCATCATTCTAATCCTGCAAAAGCCATCTTATAACTGGGGTGCACCCTGGTAGGTGTCTTCTTTATATCATTTATGTCTCATTTAACCCTAATACACTGCCACCTTGAACTCTCCCAAAACTAGTTCACCTCCTCCTTTTAATGTTTTGTGCATATTTTTTATTCTATTATATTCCTTTTCAATTCATGACCTCTCACCTTTTGGCTTGACCACTTTTACAACAAATGAAAAGTCAAAATTCATAACTAAAAAGACCCTCTATGCTAGGGCATTCTCCATTTAGGTCATTTATTTCCCTTTCTCGCTTCTAATAAGTCCTTGTAAGCCCTTACTAGCCTTCATGCAAAGATATGCATGAAATGAGAAGGTATTTAATCATATCAAAGGGTGTTCTAAGGTGATATTCATCACCACAACAACGATAATTTCTCCTTGAAGGCTCATTTTGATTCTTTGTCTTGCCCTATTTTGTACATTGAAGTTCCAAGGAGTAACCAAGTGCATCTTATGTCATATAAATAACAATCTAAAATCCAAGCCTTCAGACTATTTAAGTCATGGGCACTATAGGTTACCCCAAAATTGGCCCCTTATATTAAAGGGAAACAACAAGGCATGAGTTCCACCACTAAGTAGAAATAGGAGGCAAGTCGACAAGGGTAGTTGGGGCATGTTGGTCCCTTCATTTTGAGTAAAGAACACAGTGGTGCCAAATCAACAAGGGAAGTGGTATGATAGAACACTTGTTTTTGAGGTATATGACGTGAGACTATAGGTTGAGTAAAGGAAGGGTGACTAGATTAGAAGGTAGCAAATCTTGGGAAATGTAATCCCTCAATCCAATAAGAAGAAGCAACATAGAAGTAAACCTAACCTACACATGTCAAAAAGTATTATGTGAAGGAGAGTATAACCCATCATTTGAGAAACAAATAGATGAAAGGATTCTAAATTTGTGTCATTTCCAAGGGTGGTGATTATAAAATGTAAAGGTGGAAAACTGGGACTAAATCAATATTATGCTAGTTGATTAGCTTATGTCAGTGGTTGCTCTTGGTGTTCATGTTAAATTTTGGGGTGTATCTAAGCATTGTTGTGTATGGGGAATTTCGCAAATTAGGTTGTTCACTTAGGGTTGTAATGAGTAACTATTGTTGGAGTCAAGTAGCTATTTTGGATTAAAATAAATAGAATTGTAACCTAATTAATATATTGTTTGTGTATTTCATTTATCTAGGTACAATCTATTTTTTGTTAATTTTTATTTATTCCGTAATGAATGGAATTACATGTGTATGATATGTTACTCCACGAGGGAATATAACAAATGGATATGATGTTCATATGTTGAATGTTGGATAATTATGGTTACACCCTTTGCCTGTTATGGTCTTTCATTAGCTTACATTTTGATAATGCACCTTGGGTGGGACTTTATCCATATCCAAGGATTGATATGCCGACACTAGACTATAATGCCTTTGTTGGACACCTAATTGGACCTTGTTTTGGATTCTAAGAAACAATCAACATTGTCATTGTTTTATCAAATACTAAGAAGAATTTTTTGAAAATATTATTTGCTTAAAACATAGTATTGTCTTTGTGAATAGAGATTAAGAAAGTACCTAAAGTTGATAATGTACTCAATGCTTAATAATTATAAAGGGAGAATGACGATTTGATCATTCTCCTTTTTCACAATTACTATAACTACTAATTTTCTCAAGCATAATAGGGAGAAGAAGTTGATCCACACTTTTGAATTCTGATGTCTATTACAATACTCACAAGAATCTAAAGAAGGGTTGACCAACTCTTCTCAATTTATAATTTACGTTTCTTAGGAATTTAATGGAGAAAGATTAGTGAATTCTTATCCACTTACATGACTATCAACATTTCAATCAAGTAGTCAATCCCCTAATTTAATATGGTATAAATGAGACAAAATAATAACCCTTTGATGCTTTCCATCTTTGGTTTAATTTCATAGTGTTCTTTGTTTATTTTATTTTATTTTAGATTTACCTATTTTATGGTTGCAATGAAAACCTAGATTAATCTTCATTAGTGGAACTTTGAGGTATGATTCATTGATCCTTCTCATTATCACATTATATTTCACCTTTATCCATAATTCAAAGGATACAAGTACTTATTTTCTCTAATGCATTCATGATATGCAAACTATCATGGATATTACATTGGAATAATTTGTCATGATATGTCATACAAAATTACTAAAATATTTACTATTAATTTTATCCTTAATATCAAAGGGGAGGGGTTCTCTATGGCCTTGAGGAATTTAAAGTTGCAGAGTATTCATGGGGCTTACGATGCGTGACAAACAACCAAGCTAAAACTTATGACCTCTACTAAGGGATTTAGTTAGGCAAAGAACATTAAGTAGCTTCTTTCGCTTTTTTGGGTGACTCCCTCCTTCTTATTCAACATTTAGTGAAGGGATCCTCTGTGAGGGGAAATACATTAGAAAGCCTTATGAAAAGAATTAGGAGAGCAACAAAAAGGTTCTATTCAATAACATATTTCCATGTTCTCCGTGATCTCAACAAAGATGCAGACTTATGTGGTAATGAAGGGTGTAAATTAAGATTGGGATATTTAAAAATCATTGGTTGAATTAGGCTCCCTCCTAATCCTTAGAGCTAAATTGATTGGCATTGCACAATTATGAAGGATTTCACTATCAATCAGTTATAGTATGACATGTAAAGTTTGTTTTTTGGTGGGTCAGTTTTATAAGGTATACACCTACAAAACGATGTTTTTTGTTGTCCACTTTGGAGTGCCTTTGGAAAAATGTGTACTTTTGTTGGATAAGAGGGTCAAGATTTTTTTTGAAGATATAGTTATATACTGCCTGATGTATTGGCTGTGATCTAGGTGCAAACTCTCATATAAATACATAATTCTCATTTTGGTTTAAAAAATATCATTAAATTCAAATTCTTTATTTAGTTGTTTGTCTACTTAAATGAAAACACTAAAATGAGAAACATTTAGAATAGAGATAATTACACACACCAACCATAGTAGATATAAAATTATCACTCGTAAGCCCTTATTGGAGAAAAACCAGCTAGAAAGTCACGACTGCGTTGTTCTCTTTTCTCCGGTATTAAAATATGCGAGTACAAAGGAAGAGATTCTCTCTATGGAGTTATCTAAGACCTCTGGTCTATAAGGATGTTGTAGAATATTAACCCTCTCTATTATGTTCTCTAATTTCTCGCTCTTGGTTGCTTTTCTCAACCATGGAACAAAATACAATAGTCTGGAATGGAATCCCTACTCCTCTTAGAGGCTTGGTATTTAACATATCCCAATAGCCAAATAAGGGTAAGATTTGACTCCCCTAAACCTCAACTAGAGTTACGAGTTTGAACCCTCTAGATTCTTCTTTAAAGTCCACACATGGCTAGCCCCATGTGCATGAGAAATGGGTTTTGACATGGCATCCACTCATGTAAAGGTGGTCAACAAAGTAGGTCTACTTGTAACTGGCATAACTTTTGCATATAGAGTCCATTTGACATTATTCTCGAATTGTTGGAAAGGTATCTAAGTGTAGAATAACACCAAGGTATTTTGCACAAGGGAGAGTTTTTGGACCCAAAAAAATGTTTGTTTATTGACTCAAAATGGCTTTGGAAGGTTTCAAATTCCTATTCTCCAAACTAGAATCTACAGATAAAAATGACCCTATAAGTTGATTCCTCTAATTTTTCCACTCTGAAAACATCAAGATAGATGGAAAATAATAAAATGGTCCAATCTAGATCAATTCCTTGGTAATGAATGGTTATAATGTATTAGTGGAAGGTCAAGACATTATTCATTGACCCTTCTCCTTATGAGATTATATTTCACTTTTATCCATAGTTCCAAGGATAGATGTCCAACTTTATTCATAATTCAAAGGATACATTGAACATCCATTACTCACAAGTTTCAAGCTAGTAAGGTGTGGAAATTTAAGAAGATTCAAAGGGGTGCAGAACATTAACCTTATTTGCCAGTTTAGATATGCAAAAGCCCTAACCCTAACCCTAGATGTCTATTGGGATGTTGTTAAATATTAGGTCGCAAGGATAGGAAGGGGTTCCATTCTTATTGTATTTATTATTGTTTCATAGTTATAGAGAGCAAGGGAGTGAGTTATTGGAGTAGAACATAGGAAGTAGAAGAATTTATAGCAATCATACAAACCACAATGTCCATGGTAGTTCCAGAGTGAGTTCACTTCTTTTGTATTTGTGTTCCATAATTGATAAGAAAAGAGCAAGGTATAATCCTTGCCTTTTGGTTTATTTTTTTTTATATTGTTTTTTTCTCCCATGGTACATATTTTGTACATTGTGCGAAAGATTTATTATTCTCTTTAGCTTCTTTCATCTCAATGATAGCTTATTTCAATATTTTGTATGCTAAACTAGTGATATTACATCATAATTCTCAAGTTAAACACTACATAACATTGATTTCCATAACTTGTGTGATCCATTGTGATGCATTGCTCTAGTGGAATATCTACATAATTTATAGATTATTGAGTTGAACATTTTCCATATACATTTTAGTTTAATGGACTAATGAATCATATATATATATAATATATTATATTATATATATTATATATAATATATATATATATATGTGATTATTCTTTGTTTACATACTTAGCAACTCGTTAATCACCTAAACAATCTTATCATTTAATGTGATATAAAGGAATTGGGAGAGGGGTCCACTAACCCTTCTCCCTTTATAGTTTAATTTCATAATGTTCTCCAAGTTTAATTAAGATCATTTTTTTCCCTATGGTTCGAATAGGTACTTAGATTCATCTTAGCCAGTGGAAGGTAGAGATCCCACTAGGAGATGATTTTTAATACATATCTATAGAAGTAGGGCCTTAAGGGGACAATGGTATTGCATGCAACTTTGTTAAGATAAAACAATATCCTTGTAATATAGCGTTGAAAATGGTCTATCTTGTTGCTTTGGAACATTGACCAAAGTGAAGAAACCATAGGTTGAGATCATGGACATCAAATAAGAGAGAATAATGATCTTTTGGTACTTATCTTTGTGTTGACTACTAGCCACTTTTTGAGAAAGATATAATTTGTTATAATGATGTAGAGTTGTTGGACATGTGTTAAGCCTATTTAACACCAACAACAAACCAATTTTAAGAAGTGAAACACCTTCCTTTACACACACAAAGAGTGCTACATTCCATTAAAATCTCAACTTACAATGTGTACACAATGATGCCCTCCCATAACTGCTAAACCACAACTTGAAAATGAAAATTACAAACTTCCCCAAAATTTCCTTTTAAATAAAAATTATTGTCCCTACTGTTAGGCTGAGATATTGTAATAGGTTAATATTTGACTTTCTATTAAGTCATTCAAACCTCTCATATTATTTTCACTTTTCTAAATTTTAACTTCAGGTAAGTATTTTTATATTTTATGGTAATTATTTTATTGAAATTTATATGTAATATGATTGGCTTTCCATTTTTACATGTTATTGGCCATTGCATGGGGAGTTGTGTCATGTTGCAATCTTTGAAACCTAACCCTAGTCGCGACTTTGATTTTCCATTACAAATGGCACCACCAGAGCCAGTAAATTTCATTCACCATATCTATGTAGCTTTATCCTTTGATAAATTGATAAATTGGAAGAGTGGCTAAATTTGCAAGGTGGGGATGGTGTTCGGTTGGGGGAGTTTGTGATAAAGCTTCTTTTATATGTTGATGATATTGTATTGATCTCTAAATCAACCCATGAATTGCAAATGCACTTATATGCCCTTGAGCATTTTTGTAGAGCAGTGGGGATGCAAGTCAATACTAGCAAGACCAAAATAATGATTTTTTCTAATAAAAGGAAGCAAAGCCAGCATACTTTCTTCTTTGAAGACAACATTCTTGAAGAAGTAGAGTACAAGTACCTTGGGATTGATTTCAACAACAAACTCAATTGGGAGGATTGCAGAAAAAAGAGAATTTTATGAGGGTGGAACGCATTATATGCTCTTCAAAATAGATGTAGAGAGGCAGAGTTATGGGATTGGAAAATGATTAAAGTGCTTTTTGGACTCCTAGTTTGTCCAGTAATGCTATATGGGTGTGAATTGTGGGCTAGCAGTACTCTCATCTCAAAATGGAAACAAATTGAGAAAGAAAGAAAACATGGATGAAACAAAACTCCACATGGATGCAAAAATGGGATATCTACCTCAATGCCTGTCCCACAAATAGCAAGGAGCTAAAGGATTTTGTTATGGAGAAGTTTCGTAAAAGGGTATGGGGAAAAGAGTTGGGTAAAAAGAAGAAATATTACATTGAGGAATTCAACCCTACGTGTGATTTACAACAAAAAGAGTTCATTGGAGCTAACATTTCTTATTTCTCAATTAAGGACCAACTCACATCAACTTCGGTGTGAAACATGACAATGGAAAAGGCCTAAAGAAGCTTGGGAAGAAAGGGTGTGTACATTTTGCACTTCTGGGGCTGTGGAATCAGAAAAACATTTCATTTTGGAATGTGATTCATTCAAAGACATCAGAGAAAGCTATGAGAACATGTTAGCATCAATTTCTTGGCATTGTCTTTTTAGTGAGGAGATGGTTGGAAGGTTGGGTCAGCTCATCATCAATTTGAATCGGAAAAGCACTGAATTGCAAAGAGCGAAAAACAGGGAACTAATGGTCTCATAGACTATTTTTAGTCTCATGGACCTTAATATATCATTTCATTTCATTTGGTCGGGTTGATAAGTTGGACGATCTTCATTCTTTCTGCAGTTTACTAACTGGCACTGGCAGTGACTAGTAACATCAGTAGTTGTGCAAAACAACTTTGTTAAGGATAGTTAAACATATGGCGGAGATGCACAACCAAGAGAAGGGAGAAACGTATTTCAGACAATAGCAGGGACAAAGACCAACATCCCCACAACGAAAAATACCGAAACATTGCTTTCTACTTCTTGGTTTGGGTAATCAAAGTTTACCAACTTTGGGGCACATACAATTGGTAAAAATCACAGAATGGGAGGAAAAGAGTATCTGTAAACCATATCTAAGAGTAGACGTAGCTAACATATCAATTGATTCATTAATTCGCGTAATTGTTACAATTTTCAACACCAACCGCATAAAAGGAACTCACAACAATGTCGTGATTCATGTCATGTTTTATTTCCAAAAACTAAAACCATATACAGAAAATAGATAGAACTAATGGACAAATATAACAGCCAAGATATATATTTTGGTGTATTGCTCACAGTCACAGTTGTGTGTGCTGCGTATTACACACAGTCGCAGTTGCGCATGCGTCACTACGTGTAGTGAAAAGACTAGCACTATACACATTGTTGGTACACACATTGGAGGCATGCTATGTTTGTGATATAAATCCAGCATTTAAGGGCGCATTGAAACCATGATTTGCAGGTGATCTCCGTATTGGTTGGTTTTGCGCTTTTGACGTGACAGGAAAGAGTTCGCGGGGTAGACACAGTTAAGGTCAACTTTCTCTATGGAAGAGGTACCGTCTCATCTCTGCATCCAGACCTCTCATCACTGCATCCAAATAATTCGCACGGTGGACATTGTTCAAGTTGGATTTCTACAACGTCTTCTTTGCCTGGAAAAGGTATGTCTCCTTTCTTGGTTCAAGCTTTGTAAACTGTGTGCTTCCTCTGTTATGACAATATTATGGTTATGTTGTTTTTTGTCTGATATTTTATTTCGCTGATTTCAATAGTGAAAGGTGCGACTTGGTATTAGAATTTAGTTCATCACTCTCCTCCTCTCTAAAATTCACGGTGTTCATTTTATCTTCCCCAGTACAAAAACTACGAAATTCACTGTGTTCACCACAATTGAGATTTTTATGAATAGGATGTCGCATTTGGCTTTGACTTTATGCTTGTGGAGTGTTTGTAACAGAAAGCTGGGCATGGCTTTGGAAACTCTACAACTGGAGACGAAAAGGAGTAGTACATGAAGTTTGTGCAGTTACAATCGCTACCATATTTTGTTTATTCATGTTCTATTGACTTTAACATTATCAAGGCTTTCAGGTGCCAAGTTTGCTTGATGCTTAACATCTTGGTAGAAATCAATGCTGGGATTAATGTGATGCCCAAAAAAATTGAGCGAGTTGGTATTTCAATATGTTCGCACCACCACTATCCTCAAAAAGGAAAAAAATACTCTTAACTCCGGTTTTTGGGTAATCTTTCACAATAAGCCATGTGAAGTCTTTGTTTATGATTATTCTCAAAGTATTTGGCTTAGTTTTTGTTGTTGTTGTTAGGTTTCATGGTAACAAAAGCTACAAAATTGGCAACCTCTCCAACAATCACTCTTATCACTTACCACACCAAACCAATTAGTTTGTCTGCTTATTCTCTATCAAATATAAATGAACTTCTGCAAGTACATATGTTATTTAGCGTGCTTAAAACATCAAATAAAATGCAAACATTAAGTGGTTAGTGAACTATGTGCATTAACACAAAAAAGGTCAAAGCATCCACAATAATCATTGCATATGTGTTGATAGTGTTAGAAATCCGTCAACCAAGGGGGTCTCCTTGATGTGAAGTCCCAATTAGACCTCACATTGTTTGGTGTAGAAGCCTTATTAGGAATATCAGCCCTGTTGCCATATATATCAAAGATATGCCTTGGCTCTAACTGTCAGCACAGGAGAGAGATGGAATGGTGTCTTCGAAAAGAAAGGGAGGTGTGCCTGGTGAACGTGCAATTGCGATTGTGTCAAGGTTCTTCTACTGCAAAGGGGGGAGAAAAGTGAGCCTCGAAGTGAGAGGTAATAGTACCACCCAAGAAGAGATACACATGAACCAAAATGATCTGTCTGACATCCTGCTGAATAGTCCACAATGGGTGCGATGGCCATTACAACCAACAAACAAGGAAAGATTTGTCTAGTATCCTGTGAAATAGTCCACAAGGATGGGACATCAATATCAACCATTACAACACATTCTCAATAAGATAAGCACTAAAACAACCGAAATAATTCAATGATCTTAGTACATGTGAAAGAAAAGATGAAATACAAACGTCTACATAATAGTCTTACAAACATTCATAGTCCATGCGTGAAGAACGTGCTAGGCTTAAAAGGCTTACGTTATTAAGCAAAAGTTTCAAGACATGTGTTTACAATGTACATCACTAACCCCAATAGTGGGACATTGGAGCCACTCCTTGCTCCTCAAAGAACTAGTTGATCTCTCTAATGCCTCGCGGGAGGAGCCAAGGTAAAAAATCCATTTTCTCATACAATGAGGGGGTATATATAACCAAAGGGTGATGTTTCCCCTTTGTGACTCTTTGACTACCCTGACTGTTCAACATCCTATGACTTTTCAACTTACATGACTCTCCATATTCATCTGTGTCCTTTGGGCTTCCACTTTACAATACATTTGAATATAATGTACATGGTCCACAATAGTGATGTGGCATATGACCACTCATGACATGACACTGCTGACATGGACTGCTTGGTGATGTGGCAATGTCAAGTCATTGTTGTTGCTGAGTGTTGGATGTCTTCTTGGATATGCTTTCTCTTCTCCTTTGCATGGCTTGGTAATGCAGAGTATTCAATGATCTTTAGTCTTGGATGGTAGTTGCAAACTTGTGTCCCTTTGCTTTGTTTTGATAGACGAGCTTGCATGTTTTAGCTGCAAAGATGTCTTTCTGTAGGCTCCCCTTTTGCATCTCCTTCTTCATCATCATGTCATGGTGTACGAGAGTACCTGCATTTGTAACTCGCTCATGATGAGACGACATCAGTCTAAAAACCCCTAGCCTAAGATGGAGCATTTGGATTCATGAACTGGGTCGGGGTTGGGTGACAACTTAGGAGAGAAGGTCCAATGATTGCGAAATTGTGCAGTTCAAGTAGCCAAGGGTCAATCTTGATCACTGAGTCTACGCAACTCAGGCCATACTAAGGGAAAGTTATGTGTAGTCCTCATTAAGGAAAGAATTTGTTCAATTTTCACTGAGGGAAAAATTTGTGTAGTGCCCATTGAGGTAAAAATTTGGGTAGTGCCCATTGAGAGAGAAAAAATCGTTGCGCCCACTAAGGGAAAAATTTGCATAGTGCCCACTAAGGGAAAAAATTGCGCAGTTCAAGCAGACAATGGAGGCTGCGGGATGGGGCCCTAGGAGGACAAACTGTGTATTTTCAGGAGGCAAGGGGGACTGGGAAATTGAGACTGTGCCATGCGTAACTTAGGGAGCTTGAAGGACAGAACTACGCAGTTTCTGGCGGCAGTGAGGTTCGGCTGAGGGAAAGGACACTTAGAGAAGCATCTGCCTAGTTTTGGGTGCCAAGGGAGGTTGGGATTCTACACATTGCGCAGTTCCAGCAAAAAAGGGAAAAGCTTGAGGGTTGAAGATGCAAAGTGTGTAGTTCAAGGTAGACTGGGAGACACAACTGTAAAATTTTGCAGGTCAAGATCGGGAGTTGAGCTCAGGAATTGCGCAAAGAAATAGCCATGGAGGGAAGGGATTGCGCAATTCCAAGCAGCAAGGCACAACTTAGATGGATGAGACTATGTAATGTGGTAGTTCAATGGGGGGCCAATGAAGCTAATTGCTCGGTCCAGAAGATTTTCCGAAAATGGTTGAGTGTGGGATGGGTGATGAACTGTGATGAACCTTGACTGTGATTACACACTTAGCATACTTTGACGACACGACAACATAGATAATCAAAACATGTAAACAAAGCATTTCCCTACTCGTGACTATCTCATGACAAAATACAACAAGCGCGACACTTAAGATATGCTTTAGGATGACCGTGACGACACTTGTGCGACAGTGCTCAAGACTTTGTGTATGGATGCGACAAAGGTTTACATGGTTAGGAAAACTCATATTCACAAAGCTTGACCTTCGAAACCATTAGAAAGGGCTCACAAATGTTGTACGACAATCAAACATGCCAAAAGACGACAGTTAACCCAACATGCAAAATGTACCAAAGAATTGCGAGAAATCTCATAAAATGAGCTCAAGTGTATGCAACAACAATGGAAAAGACCAAGGAAGGCTCCGAATTTGAGTGTAAGCCAAAATTTTGGAGGGTGTTGCAGAAGTTACAACACTTTGTGACATAATGATTAAACTCCAGCTTCTTTGTCTTGGGTAACTTCTTCTGTTAGGGCCTTGGTTCTTCAAGGAGTATTGATTCATCGTGAAGATTACCTTGGCCTCCCCACTTATCCCATGAATAAACATGGACCCCTCTATACCTTCTCAGTCGAACACAACATAATATTCAACATAATCACAATGTTTCGAGTTGGGAAGGGTAGTGTAGCTCGTGTTGCTCAGCTGCCAGCAAGTCTAGACAGTACCCCTATAGAGTCACATAGGAACACAAACAATGCTCTGCTGCCAACGAGACTGGACAATACCCAGACAAAGTTGCTTGATTCACCTCTCTATGCAGGAAGCCTTTCTCTTCTTTTATCTTTATTTATTTATTTAAATAGGATCGTGCATTGGCACTTACTTATTTTGGGGTAGAAGAGGGATCCCGACTTATTGAGTGTAGAAGAGGTTGTTCTTTTAGAGAAGCATATAAAGACCTTTGATTTATGTTTACTCACTTAAATTTTCCCCTTCTCCGTTTCTACTAGTTGGATAAGCTTGAGAACACCAAAGCCAAAAAAAACCGAGTATAGGCATGAGGTTTCTAGACTAGAAATGGGTTCATGGTTGGACCAAAACTCTCCTTATGAACGGATTTTATTTTCCGTAAGAACTTCATCAACCAAAAGATGTAACCAACATAAGGAAGATGGACATAAGGTTAGCCAAATGCTGAAGTGTCACAAGACTCTTTATAGTTCGGCGACACACATACCAAGAAGCCAAAACAGGTCTAGGCACAACACTTATTCGCATGATAAAAATGACAGGAGAAACTCAACAAGAAATAGAACAAGACGTAAAGAGAGAAAACACACAATAAGGAAACAAAACTAGAATAAAAGAGAACAAAATGGCTAAAGAAAACATGATGTAGAATCAGAATAAGAAAACAATGAAAATCTATAGGGAATGAGTGCAAGAGAGGGAAAACTAGGATGCAACTAATCCTACTCCTAACCTAACAACTAGAAGGTCGGGGTCATGTATAATGAAATTACCAGTGAAGCCACCATAGTTGTTCCCGACTTTCATTCACACAAATATGAACAGTTAAAATAGATATAAACAAATATGCAACATAAAATATAAGAACTTGAATAACTTGCACAAGAAAAGGAAGTTCTTGTCTGTGGGCAGAAAGATGTGTCACAACCATTACTTTAATCCAATTTGCATTCTTACCTTTTCGATGAATACCATATTTCAATAAACCTTTAAGGCTTCTCGCCGATGTGTCTCCATCTACACTAAACCCTTTAGCAAGCATGAGGGAAGATCGAAACTTGTTGTTCGCGACAAAGCTTGCTAGGTAAGATTGTTCCAACCATTCAACGATTGGATCGTACAATTCGTGACAACCCTCTTGAAATATTTGAAAAGAAGAGTTTTCGATTAGAAGCATGGGATTATGATGATAATCTTGTAGGGGGGAATAGATCTAATCATTTTCAATAGTCATGTCAAGAAAGTGAGGACCCAACATAACTACCAACAAAGGTTGAAGTGTTTCAACTACTCAGCACAACTCTGAACAGTGAGATATTGAATGATGAAGGTCAAGAGATGCAAAACCATTGTCCTTGGATGAGCTGATGGGAAAATGATAAGATGAATGACAATCATCAAGGACAAAAGAATTATCATATGAGTTGATTGAAGCATCATATTCCCAGTTTGTGATCATCAAAGATAAATCAATTTGAACAGTTTTACGAACGTTTTGAATAATAGAATCTTCTTCTTCTTGTGATGAATGTGACAGTCTATTTCTTCGTAATTGGTGACACACTGTACTAGCATCACAATCATCGAGAGAAGTGGGAAGGGAGGCTAGTACAACAGACACATGACACTAGTTAGGATGGAATGAACAGGAAGGAGATTGATTCACACAATAACTTGTGCATACATTCACACTTAAGAGGGTTTAAGGTGCAATGAAGGACAAGATTCAAGATATGATATTCACAAGGAAAGCTAGGAGCTGCTCATCATGAAATACATATGATAGATATGATTCCTTCGACCAAAGATGATCTTTGGAATTTTTAACTTCACAATTCCATGGCTCCGTGAGAGATACACATCCCAAACCTGAGTTTGATGCAAGAGATTTGCATGAAGATGAATGAACCAAAAAAAATTCTTGAATCCGGTTTGATGTAAAATCTCGAAAGTTTAAAAGATTACATCTGAAATACCAATTATTTGTGAGAAAGAGACTTACATCAAGTGAGACCATGCAAAGAGAAGGATTGTGCGTGAGAAACCATATCTAACCTAGTTCAAGGGGCTTAAAAGAGTCGCGAGATCCTGACATAACCATCAATGGAAATTGAAGTGCCTCGACTCCCTAGGAGGTCCTGAAACTTCCCAGGATTGTAGAATCACATTTTGAAGCTTGAACCAGATCATGCATTGTTTGAGGATAACTATTGTTGTTGATTTCAATATTGCTCACTTGACGGCAGCTATCTCTGTCATAGGTTTCACCAGATTTTCCAACTTCAATAATAAAATTACTCAATTGGAAAGGCTCTTCTGATAACAAATTCAAAGATAAAAGAATCAGTGATATCTCGTAACCAAGATGGTTTGAAGAGCTATCTTCATGCAAGAAAAGAGATGATGAGGTTTGGGAAGAGTACTAAAAGACTTGATTGTTTTCATTTGTGTCATGGATAATCTCACCAACTTGTGCCAATTGGGAGGTTAACTCATCGAATGATGGACTTGAAGAACATGGAGTACCTCCGTTGTAAGTAGATGTATCATGGATGGTAGAGCACAAGGGATAGTGAGATGAAGAGGAATTTCGATAAATAAACCTTCTTTAACCGAATCAGATTTTGGATCAAAGGTAAGATCTTCATGAGAAATTTAAAGATCAAATGATGCACTTGGGCATTTGTTACTGCGTACACCAACAAAATTATCTTCATCAGAATGATTGTTGCCCAAGGCTACAGATTGATCGAAATAATTGATTACATTTGATTCACTATCAGGATTGAAAAATTGACAATCATCCAACAATGGAAGCGCATCATATTGACATGAAGGATCTTGAAAAACATAAGAAAGATTGAAAGCACCTTCGCCTTCCTGCTCTTCTATCTATGTAGAGTGATGACTTGTACCTGATCACAATTTGAACCAACAACGCAAAAATCAAGAGAGTGTGGAAGACTAGCTGGTGGAACCGATTGCTCAAGTGGATCATGGTACAAAGAGTCATGTCCTGTAGATGATAGAGGATAGCATAAATCTAGATCAGATTCGAGACTAGAGTTACGAACAATGACATCATCTTGTGGAATGGTGGAGTTAGTCTTCACCATAGGTCTCATAAGCCATTCTGGAATTTCCTCCATTGAATTTGAATCATGAAAAGTATAAGAAGAATGAGAAGATGGATTGGGAATTTGATTTGCTGACTTTTCAACTTTGTTACCATCACAGGGAGGCACCCACATCATGATTGGAAAAGGAGGAGGACAAGGCATAGAAGAAGTAGTAGGTTCCTCCTTTGAAATTAGAGGTTTCCCATGATTCACAAGAGTTCGGGAAGAAGAAAAACCAGGGGTTTAGGTTCACCGCGTGAAGTGATAAGAACAAAGCGCTCAAACTCTTGTTTCAAGAATTCCCAAATAAAATATTCTGCTGGAATTTCATAACAAATGCGAAGGAATTGATGAAAAAAAAAAAAAAAACCTCGACTCATTCATTAGGCTCCATTCTTAAGAGATTGATTCTTTTACAAGCATTTCAGTCACTATACCCACCGAAGGCTTGATGGAGCTCCCTAAGAAAGTAACGAAGGGAATGAAAGGAAGCGAGTGGCAAGGAATGGCACCACCAACTAACACGACCTTCAAGGGTGAGGAAGAAAAGCACATAAGCCAACTCTTCATCTTCGATTTCATAATATTCACAAAATTTAAGAAAACCGGAAATGTGCTCGGTAATGGATGTTCCATTCTCACCATCAAACTTTAACTGGGACACGTGATCGAGAGACTCATTTGGGACTGAAAATTGATAAAGGGAAAAATTAGACAACACCCCAGGAGAAGGACTTGTGAATGAGCCATTTTAGATAAGATATTCAAACCAGATGCAATGGGCTCAACTTGTCATCTGACCCTCCTTCTAGTGCCATTTTGTTGACGGTGCTAGAAATCTATCAACCAAGGGGGTCTCCTCGATGCGAAGTCCTAATTAGACCTCACACCATTTCTTGTAGGAGCCCCATCCAGAATATCGGCCCAGTTGCCATATATCTCAAAGATATGCCTTGGCTCTAATAGTCAACATGAGAGAGGGATGGAATTGTGTCTTTGAAAAGCAAGGGAGGTGTGCCTGGTGAGTCTGCAGTTGCAACTGTGTCAAGGTTCTTCTACTGCAAAGAGGGGAGAAAAGTGAGACTCTAAGTGAGAGGTAATAGTACCACCCAAGAAGAGACACACATGAACCAAAAAGATTCGTCTAACATCCAGCAAAATAGTCCAAAATGGGTGCGACAGTCATTACAACCAACAAACAAGGAAAGATCTGTCTAGTATCCCGCAGAATAGTCCACAAGGAAGGGACATCAATATCAACCATTACAACACATTATCAATGAGATAAGCACTAAAACAACCGAAATAATTCAATGATCTTAGTACATGTGAAAGGAAATATGAAATATAAATGTCCACATAATAGTCTTACAAACATTCATAGTCCATGCGTGAAGAACGTGCTAGTATTAAAAGACTTTTGTTATAAAGTAAAAGTTCTAAGACACATGTTTACAATGTACATCACTAGCCCCAATAGTGGGACACTGGAGCCACTCCTTGCTCCTCAAAGAACTAGCTGATCTCTCTAATGCCTCGTGGGAGGAGCCAAGGTGAAAAAGCCCTTTTATCATACAATGAGGGGGTATATATAACCAAGGGGTGATGCCTCCCCTTTGTCACTCTTTGACTACCCTCATGACTATTCAACTTCCTATGACATTTCAACTTACACGAATCTCCATATTCATCTGTGTCCTTTTGACTTCCACTTTACAATACATTTGAATATAATGTACATGGTCCACAATAGTGATGTGGCATATGACCACTCATGACATGACACTACGGACATGGACTGCTTGGTGATGTGGCAATGTCAAGCCACTTCGACTGTTGAGTGTTGGATGTCTTCTTGGATATGCTTTCTCTTCTCCTCCACATGGCTTGGTGATGGAGAGTCTTCAATGATCTTTAGTCTTGGATGGTAGTTGCAAACTTGTGTGACTTTGCTTTGTTTTGATAGACGAGCTTGCATGTTTTAGCTGCAAATATGTCTTTCTGCATGCTCCCATTTTGCATCTCCTTCTTCATCATCCTGTCATGGTGTAAGAGAGTGCTTGCATTTGCAACTCAATGATGACGAGACGACATCAGTTTGAAAACCCCTAGCCTAAGATAAAGAATTTGGATTCATGAATTGGGTCGGGACTATGTGATAGGTTAAGAGAGAAGGCCTAGTGACTATGCAATTGCACAGTTCAAGCAGCCAAGTGTCAAACTTGATCACTGAGACTGCGCAGTGCGCAGCTCAGTCCAGACTAAGGGAATTTTTTGCATAGTCCTCACAGAGGAAAAAATTTGCGCAGTGGGCATTGAGGAGAAAATTTGCGCAGTGACCACTGAGGGGAAAAAATGTGCAGTGCCCACTGAGGGAAAAAATTGTGCTGTGCCCACTGAGGGAAAAATTTGCATAGTGCCGAATGAGGGAAAAATTTACGCAGTGTGCACTGAGGGAAAATTTTTGCGCAATGCTCATTGAGGGAAAAACTTGTGCAGTGCCCATTGAGGGAAAAAATTACGCAGTTCAAGCAAGCAGTGGAAGCTGCGGGATGGGGCCCTGGGAGGAAAAATTGTGTAGTTTTAGGAGGCAAGGGGGATTGGGCAACTAAGACTGCATAATGCGCAACTCAGGGAGGCTTGAAGGACAAAACTGTGCAGTTTCTGGAGTCAGTGAGGTTTGACTGAGGGAAAGGACATTGGGAGAAGCATCTGCATTGTTTTCGGTGCTAAGGGAGGCTAGGCTTATGTGCATTGCGCAGTTCCAATAGACAAGTGAAAAGCTTGACAGTTGAATATGCGAAGTGCGTAGTTCAAGGAAGAATGGGAGACACAACTACGCAATTCTGGAGGTCAAGATCGGGAGTTGGGCTCAAGAATTGTGCAGAGCAACAACCCCGGAGGACAGGGACTACGCATTGCGCAGTTCTAAGTAGCAAGGTCACAACTTAGAGGGCTAAGACTACGCAGTGCGCAGTTCAGTCGGGGCTTGGTGAAGCTAAGCTGCTCGGTCAGGAAGATTCTTCGAAAATGTCCAAGTGTGGGATGGGTGAGGAACTGTGACAAACCTTAACTGTGATCACACACTTAACATATTTTGATGACATGACAACATAGATCATCGGAACATGTAAACAAAGCATTTCCCTCCGTGCGATGACCTCACGAAAAAATACAACAAGCATGACACTTACGATATGCTTTAGGACGACCGTGGCGACACTTGTGCGACAGTTCTCAAGATTTTGTGTATGGATGCGACAAATGTTTACATGGTTAGGACAACTCATATACACAAAGATTGACATTTGAAACCATCAGAAAAGGCTCACAAACGTTGTACGACAGTCAAACATGCCAAAAGACAACAGTTAATCCAACATGCAAAAGGGACCAAAGAACTGCAAGAAAGCTAATGAAATGAGCTCTAGTGTTTGCAACAACAATGGAAAAGACTAATGAAGGCTCCAAAATTTGAGTGAAGCCAAAATTTTGGAGGGTGTTGCAGCAACTGCAAAAATATGGAACCAAACTTCTTACATAATATACAATAAAACCCCTTTCAGATTGGACAAGCACAATATTCTTGTCTGTATGTAAGAAATATGAAGTTTCTGTACCAAGATGGAAATACTCAAAAAGATAGCAGGTTCTCAAAGCCTGGTTATGCAATTGACAAACTAGGTTAGGTTTGAGATCTCCAAGGTGCCAGGTTCTACTCTTGGTGTTTCTTTAAAATTTTGTAACTCATAAAAGTACTTTTTGCTTATTTATTAAAGGGAACCTTCATTCCTATAACAAAAGTTTAATTTATAAATTTATTTCTACAGGGTTCCAAGTTCTACTTTCTTGTTTCTCAACATTCATATTTTTTCTTTAACTTCAGATTCAATATAATTGAGTTTTGTTTTAAACTTCAAAATATCAACCCCTGCAAAGTTGAGGCCCCTATATATAGGTTTCTGTGCATTGGAGGAAAGATGCACATGTCCAAACACATATTTGAATGACATTGAACCTACAAATACTTAGAAGCAAGTGCATATCAATATGGTCCATAAGGCAATAAGATTTTGAGCCAAACCAATTGTTTCCTATCTCTAAATATTGTTTGGATAGTAGAATGCCAAGCACCAAATGGGAGCAAAAAGTAGAGAGCATAGAAATCATGAAAAAGTGTATGTTGCACAAGAAATTAATAGTACCATTAAGTTTATAAAGCATTAAGAACTCACCATATCATTTAATATGTTAACAAGCGAGTATCTCCTTATTTTATTCATGATAAAATGAAAGTTGACCATAATCAACTTAATGTTGGGTACTTTATACTTGTGCTTTTGAAAATACATTGGTACACAACAATTATATCTTACTCCACGGTAAAATGAAATTCAACCATAATCAATTTAATGTTTGGTACTTTATACATGTGCTTTTGAAAAGTCATTGGTAGTGGACAAATATACCTTATAAAAAAGGGTTAAATTCTTAAGATCCGCATAAGTTATGAACAAATATATCTTACTAAAAAAGGGTTAAATTCTTAAGATCCGCATAAGCTATGAAAGTTGAGAGGCAATCATGCAATTGTCCAAATAGGGGATATAATCACATTTTAATTTTAAATTAAAGGAAATTCTAATTCCAAAATTTAAACAATAAATTAAATTGATATTATACTTTTAGGAAATATGATAAATCTTAAGATAAATGTGAAATTATGAAGAACAAATGTAAATTATTTTTCAAAATTAAGAAGGAACTATAGTTTCATTTTTGCCAAAAAAGATCATTACGCTATTCATGAAATAAATTAAAAATTGATAAACATATTATCAAATCATACGATTCAACCATGCTAAAAAAGCATAGTAACTAATTATTTTAATACATAGCACATAGTTCTACTATCCTTTTACTAAGCGTCAAGGACAAGCTACCATGTAGCACTTGTTATGTCATTGCCTTTAGGCATATGACATATAGTAATCGTGTTGGCAATACTTCCATCGTACAAAAAATGTAGGCTAAAATTTTATGGTTTTTACGATGTTGACTTTAGGTTTAAAAGCTTTCGTACCATATTTTTGGTCTTATGTATGGCCGTCGCTACCACCACAGCTATGGTGGCCAAGGCCATACATCAGCTGTCCTTGCATGCCTTTTCCAACTGTCCTTGCACGCGTGTTCTGTCCTTTGATTGCTTTCAAGATGGTTGTTCTGGTATAGTGCCTTCACACTGCTTACTTCCAATTATCATTTTGGCATAAGCAGACATGAATGGACACTTCAGTAAACGCCCACGTCAGAGAGGAGAAAAACAAAAACCTTCAAAAGTGTAGTGATCGGTTAGATACTCTCAAGACCTCTAAAAAGAGTTCCGAGTTCCCTTCCTAAATTTTTGAAAAATCCACAATTAATTAAATAATATATCTAAACTAATTCCCAATTAAATATATTTTATTAACCATTAAAATATTTAATTTCAATTATTTCATAATTGAATAATACTTCAATTCATAACTTACCCATATCAATCACTTAATCTAATCTCATGTTGTGTTTACGTACAATAATATCATTTTTAAGTATATATTATTCTTTTTGTATGGTGAATTGGACTTTTAATGATCCATAGAGAGTACATCCTCCCATTGCCACCAACTGAGTGAAGTTATGCCGTCATTTGTTAATGTAAGCAGGCTACAATCACTGTCAACCAAATGTCCAAAATAATGTTTATTGTCTTGGGCATTGTTCCTTACCAAAAGATGGACTTTATATTATTATTAATTTTTTTCCTTTTTAAGCAGAGCTATTACGAACTGAACAAATATTATATTTCATGTCTGTTATTTTTTTCAGAAGAAAAAGCATTAATTTTTGTTATATCAAGAAAATATAATGGATCATTTTACATATAGTTGTCATGACCGCATGAGGCGCAGGCATGGAAACAACATCGTTCATATAGACTGCACCATTCAGGAAGGTGCATAAACAAGAATTGGGAGTGCATATGAGGAAGAAAACATAGAAAAAACATAGTGCGAGATCTGGGATCATTGACCGGAGAAAACCCGCAGAAGGCCGGGTTTATGTTGAGCCATCGCAGGTGGAATCGAACAAGGAGCAAATGCATGGCATAATAGAGAGGAATGGAAGTTTACAAGAATCAAAGATCCGACGATTCCGCCACTGCCAAATGTGCCAGACTATGATGATGAGGAGAGGGCGGGGCTTGGCAGTCCGAGATGACCAGCATATGAACGCTTCCTGTACAGAATTAAATAGAACATGTGGGAAGCAGTAGAGGCGGGCGAGATCGCGCCATATTTCCTGAGACAGACAGCAGCTGAAGAAGATATGAAAATTTGTTTCTACGTCTGATACACAAGCTGAGCAATAGCTGGGACCGTGCCAGGATCTTTTTTGCAGGTTGTCCCAGGTTAGGTTTCTGTTGTAGAAGAGGAGCCATGCAAAGAAAATCATGCGCGGCGGACATCCAGTTTTCCAGAGAGAAGAGGGGAAAAGCTGGGCAGGGGCAGGAGCCATCGTGTGAATGAGATCATAGTAGACATCCTTGACAAGTATGGAGGTGGAGGATCCATATGAGGACCATCGAAGTGTGTCAAAGGATCCGCATCGAGCAATACCAATGGCCTGTAGAGAGAGGATTACCTGTGACCAAGTCGAGGCGAGTGTGGGCGGCAGACTGAGCTGTTCAGCAGTCTTCCATACAGGGGTGGCGCCATGCCACTCCATGATGATGTGGTCCCATGTGAAGTGTCCCTGGTGGTGTAGTGCGGCGATGATGTGGTCAGGGAGGAGAAAGCCGCATTTGGAGGCGATCGGATCCATACCAAGGAGGATCTGCGAGTTGGAATGAATCTGCCATTTGAGCTTGGAAATGAAGAAGAGTTCAGCAGTTTTGAGGTTGCGCCAGATGGCAGAGCCACCCCGAATGCCAATGGCACCCCTGCGGTACCAGAAGAGGAGCGAGCGTCCCTTGAGGTATTTTGACCGGATCATATTGCTCCAAGGACACCATCAAAAAATGCCCCTGTGGAGAGATTTGCAGATAAGGGCGCTGCCAAAGATGCGTAGGTCCTTTAGGCCCCAGCCGCCTAAATGTTTAGGGACAGCAATCCGATTCATCCTGGCGAGATGATATTTGGATCGGTGTTTGCTGCCTCCCCAGATGAAGTTAGCTGTGATTGATTGGAGCTGCTTGAGGATGCCGGTCGGTAGGTGGAACAGGTGTGCCCAATACACCGCGAGCTGCAATAGGACTGTCTGAGAGAGAATGACTCGGCCAGCAAGGGAGAGATAGCGGAATTCCCAGGCAGAGATACGGTTATAAAAACGGTCAATAAGCCAGTCCCAGTCGTGTTTTGAATAGCCGGAGGGCTTGAGATGATAGCCGAGGTATTTGAGGCCAAGAGAGAGAGGGGTCGCTGATATGTCAAATAGCTGGGCAATCCATGAAACCGTGTCCAAATCCACATCGTTGTGGTATAATATGGACTTGGACTTGTTGATGAAAAGACCCGAGGCACAGTGGAAGCGGTCAAGAATGGCCTTATAGCATAACCAAGAGCGCTTGCAAAGCATGGCGAACAGGAGAACATCGTCTACGAAGAGATTGTGAGATAAGTGTACCTGTCGGCAAATATTTACCGCCAGCATGAAATGATGCTTCCGTAATACTTTCAAATTTTCCATCGAAAAGACAATAAATTCATAATAAGAGCATTTGACTATTTTATTTTTTAATAAGTTAACGCCACTTGTGTCTATATTTGTGAGCTGTGATATTTATTAAAATAGTAATAAAATATAATAGTTAAAAACAAACATTTTACAAAATTTAAAGTTAAATAACTATTTTTATTTTTGAAACATTATTTAGGAATATATTTTAAAAAGAAGAATGGTCTAAGTTCACTTTTTTAAGGGTGCTTTGTTATATATATTACATAATCATCTTATTTTATTTAGTTTAATTATCTTATTTTATTTAGTTTAATTTTATATTGGTTAATTGTTTAAAAAAAATAATATCTCATTGTAAATTTTTATATTTGACTTTTTTTTTTTAAAATATATGGTTGGTATTTTGTTTTCTATATATATATATTATAATTTTTACTTTTGTTAATTGTCTTAGAAAAATTTGGAAGGATGTGTTGTTCATTTTTATATTTCTCTAAAAGAGAGGCTTGTAATTTTAGAAAAATAATATTTTTGAATAGACGTGTTTTGTTTAATAACTATGTTAATAATTAAAAAATACTTTTTTATAATATAAATTTTTAAATTAATTTAAAATTTTATGTTTTAATAATATTTTATTTACGAGGCTTTTATTAAAGAAATATTTACACAAATTGAAGCATATATAAAGTAAAGAAGGAATTAAAATGATGTCTTACTTTAGTTATTAGTTATTACTATTGGTGGCTATGAATCAATTTGAATCAATATTGAAATTTTTTCTTCTAATATATTTTATTAATTTTTTTTATTATAAACATATTATAACAAAAGCCACTTGGTAGCAATGTGTAAAAAAGCAAGAGTAGTGACATTGCCACCATGTGGCTCTCATTACATATAAATATCAAACTTAAACGAGAAAAAAAAAACAATAGACACCTATGACAATACATAATGTTTTATATGTAATGATATATATATGCCACATATATATATGTTTTTTGTTCTTCCGGAAAAATGTAAAAAAAAAAAATATAAAAATTCGTTTTAGCATGCAAGGCCTCACATTTTAAAATGCAATGTGCATATTTGAATAACTTTCCTTGTCTTGGGATAATCTATTTAGGAAGAAAAACTGGAAGCATTTATTGTGAAGTTTCACAAAAAATATTAAATATATAAAGGAGATGAAAACACAATCTGTCCCATAAACTATGTCTAACCTAAAACTTTAAAATATATATATATTTTTCTTTCTATCTAAACATTAAATATATTATATTATAATAACATAAATAATTACCTATATTATAATAACATAAATAATAAAATAAAAAATTCAACACCAACGACGCATGATGAGTTTGTAGGATTGCCAAAACTCATTCCATCTCAAAGCCTCATAGTTCCGCAGCGTGCATACAAAGCGCATGTTGCGTTTCTCTCGTCCTCGAGGTTTGCCGTAGCAGATCTCCGACTCTGAGTGTTAATGCGTGAGAATCCACAACCCTCGACGCGCCATTCAGTGGTTTCTTGTCAACACATAAACACAAGAAACGAAAAGAAACCTCGTATACAAAACCAGTGAAATAGGAAGAAATGGGGTCAGTCAAATTGCCATTGGAGCTCTTCGACGCCCATTGCCACCTGCAAGACGGAAGAATAGGTCGGGTGGCCTCTCAATTGATCCAAACCGCGGCCAATGTTGGGGTTCGCCGGTTTGTTGTCAATGGGACCAGCGAGGTATGCATCTCATTTCTTCTGCCATTTCAATTCATTTCAGTTCAAGATAAACATTTCGTCTGCCAATTCAGTTCAAGATAAACAGAGCACCTGCCAATTCAATTCATTCAGTTCAAGATAAACGGGGTATACAGTGAAATAGCATAGCAAGAAACGATACATATGTCTTTTGCTTTGTTTTTTCAATTGGTCTCAGTATGGCACACCTCGTGAAGGATTGGGAGTACTCCGAGAGCCCGTCTAGGTGTAATGGCATAACAATGCAGCTTGTATTTAAGTGTAGCCGACAACAAACATTTTGCAATTGTTTGCTTGTTGCATCATACTACTATTAAGCAGAAGCAGACACAAGATTTAACAGCGATGGAGTCATAACAGGATTACTAGGCATTTCACAAGCAATCTTAGAAGCCGTGTGATTTGTGAGTCCAAGGCAATTGAACTCGTCCAACCATAGGATAGCAGAGCTTAAATTTTAGGGGCAGGTACAGTCCTCCTTGTGTGCTTTGAAACTGCAGTTTTTTTTCCCAATTATAAGTAGAAAAAGATCAAACATGCTTCAAATTGATATTGTGATTCATTTTTGCCCCTGATTTTAAATGAATGGTAATTGCATTAAAAAGGCAGGATCCTCTGTTGAACTGCTTTATATATTTGAGGAGTAGATTGAATACTTTTAGATCTCTTGTGATAAGCATGAGAGCCAATATAGTTGGTTTTTAACTCCAACTCATGCATTCTATGGCTTCAAGGCTGCTCACTTTATCACGTTAATGGAAGAAATTCAAACCATTCATTCATTCTCTTACTGACGAGGCATGCATCAATGGACATTCTTCCTTTGAAATGGCATTTTGGACATATTTTATAATTGTCTAGGAGAGGAAGTACGGTAAATGGAGGATAGCATTTTTATGTCCCAGACCAAATATGTCATCAAATATTGGAAATATCTAATATGCCAAATTGCTCGTTACTGGCAAGTTGGCAACTCAGTTGAAATAAGAGTGAGGTTATCTGCCTATGAAGAGTTGAAGCCAATGGATGCAACATGAAATAGGTACCTGGTAGGGAGTTTGGTCTACCTCACTACTTCCGGGGCAGACTTGAGTTATGTAGTTGGGACTTCGTCACAATTCATCGAAAATCCGATAGATGTTTATTGAAAACAATAAATAATAATTCATAGCTGCTAGAAGGATACAATACATCATGGACTGTAATATATGCAAGATAATAACTTTAAATTGGCTGGATATACATATTTTGATTGGGCAGGTTACATTGATGAATGAAAATCCACTGCAGATTACTCATTTAGCATGTGATCAGGGGCAGTCTCGTGGATTAGTAAGAAGCAACCAAAAGTTACATTGCCATCTGTTGATTTTTTGGTGGCTACAGTTGGTATTCAAGTCGACCCTCAAAAGGAATTAAAAGAAAGAAATTTATAATTTAAATTTGAATTTAATTTGCCTCCAAAAATGCTCAAGTTGGCCCTAAAAGATCAGGTCGGCTCAGCCATAAAGACAATCCAACTCGGGCACCCTCAATCACTACATAAAGGCACTCAACCTCATCTCTTGAAGACCAATTCGAACCATCTTATATCTTCTGATTTTCTGTTCACATGTGCAAGTTAAGGAGGAGCTTCTGAGGCAGTTTGATTGTCTGTTTTGACCTGCGTTGACCGAATTATTCTGAGGCCAGTTGACCTAATTTCAGAGGCTGTTGACCAAGTTTCCTGAGGTCAGTTTGACTGAGTTCTCTGAGGCTTTGACTGAATCTGTTATGGGCAGTTTGACTAAGTTGCTGACCAAGGTTTGACTTGTGGAATCTTGTAGTCTGTTTGACCTAATTTGACGTATGAATACCAGATTGTAAATTTGCTGAACTGAAGAATTTCTCCTAGAAAAGTTTGCTGGGTTTTCTCCCGAGTTTGGGTTTCCCAAGTGAAAATTTGTGTCTCTTTGTGTGCTTGGCTGTCTCTTCATGATCTTACTATTATTATTGTTTTACTGTTGAGATTTTCGGTGTATAATTGCTTAATGATGAATGTGACACAAGAAGGATTAATTAAGTAATCCTTGGAAAGTAATTATTAGATCATGGAAAATCAACATGGTATCATAGCCTAGGTTAGAGAGCAGCCATGAAAAAGATTTGCAGAAGCCAAGTTTGGGAAAGTGTCTTCATAATGTAAAGCTTTCAAGCCCTAGTAGAATGACTTGTTGACATTAGCATTTGTATAGAAGCCAAGTGTAGTAGCTCATATGTTGGTAGAGGCTGAGTTTAGAAGAGTTTTGTTGAAAGAAACCTAAAATTCTGTGAGTTTTGGCCTGATCTGAGGCTGAATAAGAGTAAAAAGACCTGAACGAGTTCACTATAAGATAGGCTGAAGCTATCAGAAGAAGGTTGAGGGTATGTTTATATGAGAAGGTGCTGACCACAGTAAGTTAGGGCTATTATGAGGTTTGGTCGTAGCCCTAGGAGAGGGCCGAGGGCCTCAGTGACCAGCCTAGGCAGGGCGAAAGGCCTCAGGAATAAAATAGATCAGGCCAAGGAAGGTTAAAGACTGCAATGTGACTGCAATAAGGCCGAGAAACCTCAGAAGGTGGCCAGAAGGGGTCCAAAGTGCCTCAGATAGTGGGAAGGCCAGCAAGATCATCTTGAGGCCGATCCTAAGTTATTTAAGGCCTGTCTGGAGGATGAATTCAGACTTGTCTAGACTTGGTTGAAGACTTGTTTTGGCTACAGTTTTGAAGGACTGATTAAAGGTTAGTTTCATGACATGAACATGGTGCCATGTGTCACTCGACAAAGCATCACTTGGACATCCGAAAGTGTCAAATCTGCATGCCACATGTCACCTTCCTTGTTATGCCATCTATCGCCTATCATGTCGTGTGTCCCTGGCCATGTCACTGCGCTGATCTGTCCACATCATCTGTATCCTCCAATCATCTTTTGCCACCTACCACTATGTCACTTCATCTTGTATGGAGAAAAGGTCAGAGGTTTGGTTGTTTTGCAACATTTTCCTTTGTTAATTTTTAATGGCCCAGAAGTTGAATTCACAACACTTGCAGCAACATATTCTTTCTTTGTCCTGTGCCTCCTTTAACTGCACCAATGCACCCATCACTAAAACTTAGTAATTGCTTGACTTAAACTTGGCACAGTGTGACGTCCATCAATTATCAAGAGATTCCCTGTCTTGTGGAATTTGTTAATTGCAGCTCACATCTTGCACCTCCATAGACTTATCCGACCAAAACCTCTGTGCGACATCAAATTATAAGTCAGATAACGGGAAAATACCTGTCTCGCACCTTCTGTCAGCCTATGGAAACATGCAACTTTGGAACCATGCCAAACTTTGAATGAGGATAACTTTTGATCTCTTAGGAGTTTTTCAAAGTGCCATACACCATTGGAAAGGTTTTTGAGAGGACTACACAATGAAATACTTAGTTTTCTAATTTTTAGATAGGGCATTAAGGCAAAATTGCCTTCAAAGATTCAAAGCAATAACCTCCCTTCTTGACTCACCAAGCTCCCTTTGAATTTAACACAACCAACTGCAATTGCCACCTTTGACATCAATGACAACACTTTGCTCAATAGGGACATATCACTTGCCCATCCCACACACTTTTATATCATTTATTGCCCAAAAATGGCATGATGTCATGCTCTTGGAGGATATTGACCCACACGTGTGGGATTTTATGGCATTACTTTGTTGCTTTGAGGTATGGGTTGGGTTGTAACCCCTTGTCTTGTCAAACACTCAATATTAAACTTGTTTGAGGGCTTGTAGGCTAATATTATTTTCTAAAAGTGAGGGATAGACCTCATATAAATAGAGGATCCCTCACTTGCTATCATTCATCGTCACACTTGAGATTTCAGTCCTCTCTTCTAGGGCATGGATTACCCTTGTCTTTTTTGCTACTTGTGGAGATGTGATTTTTATAGAAAATTTGCTATTGGAGATGTCTTTTTGGGATTGAAAGGAGGCCTTTTCTTGGAAGAAATTGTAAGTTGTTGCTGATTTTTAATTCATTTTGCATGTAAATGAAATTATGCTAGGGTTTCTTTATGATCCATGACTAAAAGCATATTATTTGTTGGAAATCTTGGTTAAATTTTACATGTTAAAAATATTTTCTTCCACAAAATCAATAGAAGAATTCCTAGTGTGCATCTTCTTTTTAATTTCTCCCTGTTAGTTTTTGGTAGCATCGGAAGTGGTCTAGCCTTGAAAAATGGTGGAGAGGCTAAGGCACATGAGTTCCAAAGAACCCAAAAACCGTTTGGTGAAATTCCAGCCAGATTGTATTTGGTTAAAATAATTAATATGTTTAATGGGGTCCCTAAGTATAAACTTAGGGAAATTAAAATATTAATGGGTATTAATCAAAATATGGTTGAGAATGATCTAGAAGGCGGATCAAGTCATGTTTTAATCTTAGTCGTTGATCTCAGCTGTTGAAGACTCAACAGGAAAAGTATAAAATGGAGGCTTGGGCTTCATTTGGAAACACACATGGAGAGAACGAATTGATCTGGAGTTTGATTTTTGGGGCTAGGAAGCTGAGAAAGTTGAACAAAGTGATCATTCAGCAGCAGAGGGGTAGTGAGAATCCGGGAGAAGGACTTTGTGGAGAACACTGATAGAGAGAGCTTGTAGAGAGGTAGCGTAATAGCCGAGAGAGCTGACACTGGGCCAGTCTTGGCCCACGCAGAGCCAGAAGGGCCAACGTAGAGCAGAAAAAACACAGAAGCCGGAACTATCGGGAATAGCCGGAACAACCGGGAACAGCCGAAACAGCCGGGATAGCTGATGCAATGGGTAGAAGAGGCGACGGAGGGTTGACGAGAGCTTGAAAGGTTGACGTAGGGCCTATGCAGGGCCAGCGCAGAAATAGCCGGGGTTAGCCAGTCTTGTGCTGGATCAGCCAGAATCCTGCCAGGTGAAGTGAGGTAAAACTCACTCAGATTTTCTGCTAGTATTTTCTCTGTAAAGGATTGCTAGCTGAGCATCTTGGATTTGTATTTAGATATTTCTCCTGCATAATAATAAAACCCTCAGAATTGCTGCACCAGTTTTTCCGCATTGGGTTTTTTTTGGGACTATTGTATCCAAAAATAAGTGTGTCCTATGTATCTTGTTCTTTGCTCTGTTTTTTGTTTCATGAGATCAAATATTTAATTAGTGTAGGCTGCAGAAGTAATTTGCATCAGTATTTAGAAGAATAACTTGATGAATGTAATTTAAAAAATCAAGTAGGTGAAGTAGATTCAGATTTGCTGTAGTAGGGGTTCCTTCAGAGTGTAGGAATTTTCACATGGTATCGGAGTGTTGATTTTGAAACAGGAAGAGCAGATCAAGTGTTGAGCAGTGAGGCCGAAAGCTGCACTTGGTAGCGATTCGAATCCCCTTGAAGGGATTGCGCAATCCTCGCTGGGTAGCAGATCCAAGGAAATCTCTCTCTGATTGAGACGATAGAGAGGTATGATTTCTAGTTTGTGAGTTTGTAGAGGCAGAGGGAGTGACGCAGAGCCTCAGCGGAGTGCTTGAAGGATGCAGTTTCTGCTGGGGCTGAAATTCGTTGGAAAAGAACGAAGACATGTAGAAGGGGTAGTTGTGGCGAGATGGGCCACTATGCATCCCAATGTCCTTTGAAGAAAAAGGACAATGATGAAAAACATGATCCTAAGGTTGCTTCAACAAAGATTAATGAGGATGAGTTTGCCATGAGTGCCCACACATCTCCAATCGGGAGATGGGGCAATATTGAGCTGTAGTCGGGAGGACTACATCTGGGCAAGATCCTTGAGGAGTCCACCTCTTGGATCAATTCCTTGCTACGAGAGCCCAAGATTTAGCAGTAGTGAGATGGACTTAGTGTCAGATGATGCAGTGGAGTGTTTGGAGGACAGATGCAGTGGCTTGGGACCAGAAACTGATCAGCACAGAGCAAGGTTGGTAGTAGTGCAGGAGTTAGCAGCAGCGCAAAATATTCAGAGGGTCAGAATCAACAGCAATCAGATTCCAACATTCATTGTATTATGTTGAACATAGTTAAGTTCAACTAATTTTGGATGTTTTTCAATTGCTTCTCTCAGCAACTGAGTTGCAATACGGATGCAGTGTTAGCAGTGGTAGTGCTAGCAGCATAGCAAATGCAACGTTTGAGAGGGAGTTGTAGTAGAGATGCAACAATGGCAGTGGTAGTGTCATGGGCAACAATACAGTAGTAGCAACAACACATTGTTGGTGGCAGCAACAGTGCAGAAAGGAGGTGCTTCAGAAACAGAGCAACATGCAGGTGGACATTGTTGCTAGAACACTTTCCTTGCTAAGAGGGAGTGTTAATTTTTGGTAGCATCGGAAGTGCTCTAGCCTTGAAAATTGGTGGAGAGGCTAAGGCACATGAGTTCTAAAGAAACCAGAAACCGTTTGGTGAAATTCCATTCAGATTTTATTTGACTAAAATAATTATTATTTTTAATGGGGTTCTTAAGTCTAAACTTAGGGAAATTAAAATATTAATGGGTATTAATCAAATACGGGCGAGAATGATCTAGAAGGCGGATCAAGTTATGTTTCAATATTAGCCATTGATCTTGACTGTTAAAGACTCAACAAGAAAAGTATAAAATGGAGGCTTGGGGTTCATTTGGAAACACACACGGAGAGAACGAATTGATCTAGAGTTCAATTTCTGGGGCTAGGAAGTTGAGAAATTCGAAGTAAGTGATCATTCAGTAGTAGAGGGGCAGTGAGAATCCGGGAGGACTTTCCCGAGAATACTGACAGAGAGGCGGAGAGAGCTTGCAGAGAGGTAGCACAGTAGCCGAGAGAGCTGACGCTGGGCCAGTCTGGGCCCACACAGCCCTGACGCAGAGGTAGAAGGGCCAGCGCAGAAAAGCTGCCTGTCACGCAAACGCCGAAACTGCCGAGAATAGCGGGAATAGCTGGGATAGCTGACGCAGTGGGCAGAAGAGGTGACAGAGGGCCAATGCAGAAATAGCCAGGGTTAGCTAGTCTTGTGCTAGATCAACTGGAGTTTTGCTTGGTGAAGCGAGGTAAAGCTCACTTAGATTTTCCGCTAGTATTTTCTCTGTAAATGATTGCTAGTTGAGCATCCTAGATTTGTATTCAGATATTTCTCCTGCATATTAATAAAACCCTCAAAATTGTTGCACTAGTTTTCCCGCATTGGGTTTTTTCGGGGACTGTTGTGTCCAAAAATAAGTGTGTCCTATGTATCTTGTTCTTTGCTCTGTTTTCTGTTTCATGAGATCAAATATTTAATTATTGTAGGCTGCAAAAGTAATTTGCTTCTGTATTCAGAAGAATAACTTGATGAATGTAATTTAAAAAATCAAATAGGTGAAGTAGATTCAGATTTGCTGTAGTAGGGGTTCCTTCAGAGTGTAGGAATTTTCACACTCCCCTCACAAAAAGATAGTGTTTACAAAGTGGAAAGTTTCTTTATGATTCATGACTAAAATCATATTATTTGTTGGAAATCTTGGTTAAATTTTGCATAAATATTTTCTTCCACGAAATCGATAGAAGAACTCCTAGTGTGCATCTTCTTTTTAATTTCTCCCCTCGCAAAAAATATAGTTAGTGTTTACAAAGTGGAAACATATTCCCCACCCCCCACCCCCCTTACTCCAAGCAATTGTACCTTTCTTAAAAAATTTGCCTAAGAATCCATCACCCAAGTAGGATTAGGCACTAGTAAAATTTGTGTTAGTTAAAAATCTAAAAAAAAACGTTTTCTCTCTTTTCATATCTCCTAGGCTTTTTAAGGCAAGTTGCTAGGGTTTTTTCTAAGGCTGAATTGTCTATTGTGTTGTGGTGGATGCACACTTGTGGATGGTAACTTAGGGCTTACCAATGCAAAATCTAGCTTTCGTTGTGGTGAACCTTCCCTTAAGAGGGCTGATGTCATCCTTGATCAATTTGTGCCTTGGAATTGTAAAACCTAGCCAAGCTTCAACTTGAAGCCTATTTGAGGGTTTACATCATTGTTTTGTTGATCCACTCTCTTTGTAAACTCTTTCCTTGAATTCTATGTGTCTAGGCATTCCATTATCATTGCATATCGAGAAACTCTAGAAGTCTTTATCTCGTCTAGGTATCTGATTCATTGCTCCATCATCAAGAGGAGTTGAGCCTTGTCCAACATAGGTTATCTTTGCCTATTCTATTTCCCTCACCTGGAGCCTTGTAAACAATGTTATCAAAATTGGATTAGAACCAGTGGAACTGGCTAGTTCGATCGTTTTTGGCCCAAAACCTGTTTTGCAATATCCCCAATTTTGTGAGCATGGGAATTTTGCCCAATTTTGGTAATATTAATTAAAAGGGGCATCTGATATTTTGGAGAAAGGTGGCAAGTATTATTTTATTGCAGATTGGAGGCAAATTATTATTTTATTAAAATGGTGGAAAAAGTAACTAAGTGGAAAATGGCCCCCACCAATACAATAATATTAAAAGGAGTTTCGATGGATGGAGAGAAAATATAAAAGGAGGAGGGACTCATTTTGTGGATCATCTTTTGTCTATTACACTTAACACTTTATCTTTTCTTGGAGTTTTTTAGCGTAAGGGTAGAGTGTTGTTTAGCACAGGAATTCCGGGCGGGATTCCACATCATCTTAGGAGGGCTTTGACTGCCTCCCTAGTTGGGAATTCAGAGAGTCCATTGTGGGGCTTTCATAGAGCTTCATTGACAACAATATACCCAGCTCTTCGTATTGCCTAGGCGTAGAGGCAATTCGAGGTATTCATTGTGGTCCAACATACAGTGAGTTGGAGTTTGGGTTATTTGCAGGAGGATTTTCCTAGTTGGAGCCGAGAATTTTGTGGTGATTTTGCAATGATAGAGAGCAAGAAATCTATGGGACTAAATTTTCTTCATTTGGAAGTGCATAGGGGTTTTTGGCTTAGCCTGTGCAAGGGAAGAAGGGAGAAGAATTGTGGAGAGATAAGGGCTGGAGATTGGAGGTAAACCTCAAGGGAGAATTTAGTCAGTGGTAGATTTGGGCATTATTTCATAATATCAAACTGTGGGGTGTTTTCTGGCTAGAGTGGGTGATTTACACTTGTTGGGGGTCACTGGGGGTTAATGGATTCAACCCAAACCCTTTCTGGGTTTTTGTGCGTTTGGTTAAAGGAGCATGGTATTAATTTCGCAAAATTTTCTGGGCAATATTTCTAGCCGAAATCAATGTTCTAATCAGGAGACAGTAGCAGAAATCACTAGAGGAGGGTGCAATTAACTTTGGGAACATTTCCACCACTTGGGTCCTTGTGAATTTTTTGGGTTATTCTGGGTTCCTTGTGAGGAGGCTCCGATTAATTTCCTGCAATTTTTTGAGTAGTTTAGAAGCCCAAAACACCAACTCCTTTCTAGCCAACAATAACAGAATTTACTAGGTCAACACAGAGATTCGGGGAGAGCAGTTTCTGACACTTGGGCAACTCCATTTTCACCTAGGACTTGACTAGCTTGTTGTAGCAAAGCCTAGGATCCTCTTCTTCATTGATATGTACCTTGTTTTCTCAGTTAATAAAATGGCTCAGCTCTTGGTACAATTTCTGGTGCAATTGTCATTATGCAGGTGTGTTAGTTTTGTGGTTACATGTTTATGCTTTATTTGTTGTTATCACTTAATATTTCCCGTTAGGAATATTACAGTGGTATCAAAGCCATGATTTTGTTCAGCCGTGGGCCTTAAGCCAAGTGATGACAAGACCAAAATAAAAAGCTAAGAAATCATGGGATCCAAAGAAATGTTAAAATCAAACAACATGGCAGTAACATTGAATGAGGTGATTAGGATGCAACAAATGATGATTGATGTGGGGGAGAAGCTGATTCATACCACAATTGGGAATCAGGGCCATTCTCAACCATACAACAAATCTAGTGTGCCCAAAGTTATGGATAATGCATCAAGATGGCAAGACATGATTGCAACTGATGTGGAGTTATTGGCAGTAAATTGGAGGGCAAACTAATCATTGGGATATGACATTCAAATGTCCCTCTCCTTTTGGAAGTTCGGTGAACTAAGAGACATGCACAAATCAGTGGAAATTTAGTGGAATTATGCAGGGATGATGAGGAGGATCAAGGCAGAAGATGAAAAAGTAGTTGAAGGGGCCATGGTTGGCAAGGAGACAGTTGAGCATATACCTGTTGATGAGATGCCGACAGTTGATGTGGTACCCAGTGTTGTGATAGAGTTTTCAGGTGATAGCAGCGCAGCACGGGTTGATGAGGTGCCAGGAGACATCTCCACTGTTGATGAGGAGCCGATAGGTACAAAGACATCTAGATCTATGACAGAGTTGCCGGATGATAGTCACCTACAGCTGACCGACGAGGATGATTTATATGATGGGTTGTCGTTGGAGGAGTAGTTGGAGGCTCAAGTTGAGGCCGTAATGGAGGAGGATGCGTAGCCGTCCTTGGGGCTAGGCATTGACGAGGGGCAATGTGAAGAGCACACGTTGGGATTTCAATACAAATCGCTTTAGAGGCACGTTGACGGGGTCCACAATGTTATTATCTCACCCTTATGCATTAGATTGAGAGAGGCAGAGTTGTTGAGACAGGTCATAGGGGATGACCGGGTAAGCAGGGGACAACAACTTGAGTTGAGTATGGCACAGTGTCAGTATGGAGGGCTTGTCCCGTACACAGGAGATTGTACATTCGATCCCTCCTTTGGGATTGGATGGCAAGAGGTACTAAGTTGGTACTTGATGGAGAAGGTTAGGCGGTTGGGTATTGTTGACTACTGGAGTAGCACCTGATGATTATGTGACGACTCCATGCCCAAGGATGATCCAGAGGACGCTTGTACCATCAGATGTCATCAGTCAACAGAGTTTTTTAACTCTCCTTCTATCTTCTCATCATATTTCTTCTTTGTACCCAGATTCCACACCCTACGGGGAATTGTAATAAGTGATGCTAGTATGATGTTTCTTGAATTTGTAACAGGCCTAGGATGTGGGACTGGATCAACAAACGAGTACACCTTGGAGTGTTTTTTTTATCCGGTTAATTATCCCTTCTTTTCCCTTCTTTTTCAGAGGCGGATAATTCTCTGGATTTTTTTCACTCGTGCACACCCCAAAGCCGAGGTGACGGTTTGAAGATTGAGCCCCTGACACATCTTAGTGTCTAGGGTCGATGTATATTACCATACTAGATCACACATAAAGTTTCGTGGAATTTGGCTAGGTCTAAGTAGGATTTTTTAATAGTTAAAAATTTTCCGCAAAACGGGATTTTTTAATTATTTTTTATGTAAAGGCATAAATAAGTGGCCTTAGGAGATGTCTGGGGCGTATGACCAGTCGAAATTCATCCTCAGAGGCCCAGCATTCTCCTAGAGCCTACTTTGGGGGTCAAAAAATGACTCAGAGTCCCTCAAAAGGCGATTTTTCCAGTGACAGTGACAAAAATGAAGAAAAAATTCAAAAAAATGAATAATTGGAAAAATTTTAAAAAATTTCCAAAGTCAAAATAAGTCAAAATTTTGACATGGAAGTCAAGCAGAGGATCAAGGGTGATGTGGCAAGCAATGTGGGGCCCACCACAGAAAGTTTCAGGCTCAAGTCAAAGAAAGTCAAAAAAAGTCAAAGTCAAACTGAGCCCACGTTGAGTTCATAAGGCAAGAGATTTTTTGAAATTCACTTTGATTTAAATTTTTTATGTGAAATTATTATAAGGTGAAAGTATAAAGTTTAAAATTTGTAAAGTGGCATGTGGGACCCACCTCAGCCCACCAAAGGTAATACGTACAGCTCCAAGTCAAAGTCCGTACGGCAATCTTAAAGGCAGCTCCAGCAATATTAACGTGGGCAGGTAAATACGTGGGCACCCACAGCCCATCTACGCAGGTCAGCAATAGCATGTATGGGCAGCCAGCAATAAATATACGCAGCCCAGTCAAAGTTTATCACAGCCAGTCAACCAACCAATACGCTGGCCCACAGTCCACGTGAGCAGTCCGTACGGCAATAAACAACAGATTTACATTGGCAAGGATATCAACAATTTAACGTGGCAGCCAGTCAGCAATATATTCCAGCAATCCAAGTTGGCAATACTCAGCGTTTAAAACAACAATACAGTTCAACGCATAGTCTTCAGCTAATTAACGTGGACAATCATACGCACTTATTACAGCAGTTTGCAGTTACGTTGGGCAGTCTCACGTGGGCCCAGTTACGTGTTTAAACTCAGCATTACGTGGATACCTCAGCGTATTACACAGCAAGTTTACGCTCAGCCAATCAGCAACAGGTATATACGCAAGTTAACTCATGTTCAATCAGCTAGTTATATTCCAGTAAATTGGCATTCTACAGCAGTTGTCACAGGCAGTCCCAGCAGTTTACAAAGCCAGCCGTACGCATATATTCCAGTTGTTCAAAGGGCAGTTAACTCAACGATTTACAAACACATGTTCAGTCAACAGCGGTCTAAAGAGAAGTTATCTCCAGTAATGAAGCCAGTAACTCAGCCACTTGTCATTGACTTGAAGCATTGAGATCTTCACCATTGTGCCACTTGTCATTGGAATTTGCCTTGGGATCATCTCCCATTTTCCTATTTATATGAGCCTTGGGCTCTTATTGTGAATCATAGAATGAGCTATTGGGCTGGCGGAGACTCTGCCGGATTTTGTATTCAGCTTTCACATTAATAAATAAAAGTCTTTGGGGTTACTAGCTTCTCTTGTGGTGCACGCTTTGGTACATGAGGTATATCTGTGTCGTTTGACATTCATTTGATTTTCATTTGCTATCTAGTTGTTTTTCATTTTGCCTGAAGGCACTATTGTCTAGGGAGGAGAGATTTGCAGCTATCTCAAATCTCTTCTGGGCTTGGTATATTTTGTACACTTGTTGTAGCTTGTCCATTCTCGGTTGAATGACAAGCTCAACTTGGTCTCTATATGCCAAGTCTCTTTGTGCACTAACAATTCGTTTGCAAGTGTTTTCTGTGTTTTCAAGGGATAGGTTGCCAGCTCTGTTGGAGGGCGAGGACTTCTTCGGCGGGAATAGTCACCTCCAAGGATACCAGGGGTCCCACATGGTGTTCAAGCCAGCAAGCTCATTAGACACCAAAAAAAAGATTTATTCAAGAGGGAGTTTCTGGAGCCCTTAGCTTAGTTTCTATTTTGAAAAGTTAAAACAAATTTTCTCCTTTCGTTTGATAGCATTTGTCTTCATCATGAAAAATATAAAAAATAAAAAATTATTTTTGTTGCCAGATTCAGTTGTTTTCATGTTATATCTTTCACGCTGAGATCTGAAGTTTCAAGTCCAGATATGAATATGATATCTAGCTAATGGTTTATAACTTGTGGTGGTTCGAAGCATTCATCTTTTTAAATCTTTAGTTGTTGGATATCATTTGGGTCATTCAAAGAGCACTGTGACCTAGCTGATGACAAATGATTGTTGTTCACGTTTCATGTTTCTATAATCATCTAGCAAGTAATCAACTTAATAATGATCTCTCAAGGCACTGGTCTGCTAACTAATCAAATCATTTTAGTGCTTATCTTAATCGTGTCTCGTGTCTCCCAACCAACTGGTCGACAGTTGGTCTTCATCATCTCTCAGGATCTACCCCCCTTAGCCGCGGGAGACAGGCTTAAACGGAGGAACCGGGGATCAGAGTGACAGCCCCCGATCTGAGCGTTATCGTGCCAATCTGCGCGACAACAGGCTTTTCAGACAAAAAATTAATTTTAAAACTAAAAAATCTAAAACTAGAACAAAAATTAAAATTCAATCTAAAACCTAAAAAGATATTTATTTTAAATTTTTTTTATGATTTATTATTATTATTATTATTTTATTTTTTTTTCTAAAGCAAAAATAAAATAAATAAATAAAATCTATTTTTAAATCAAGAACTAAAACTAAAATTAAATTAAATAAAAAATCTTAAAACCCTAACTAAAATCCTAAAGACCCCTTTACGATTTTTTTTTGATTTATTTAAACAATAAAAAAATTCAAACCAAACTATATACTTAAACATATATTTGAAATAAAACTAAAAACGGAATTTAAAAAAAATAATGTATGGATATTAAACTAAAACTAAAACGTAAACAATAGTATATACAACTAAATTTAAACAAACAAAAAAAACCTACGCTATCAAAAAATTTACGCATACATATATACATTTGAAACAAACAAAACGATACAGAACTAAACCCAAACGAAAAATGAAACCGATTTTAATTTTGAACCTACGCATATAACTACTCCAAACCTAGAATCCACAGCCGATATCAAAAGTTTGCAGTCGTTGTGGTGCTTTCGCAGGTACGCAAGTCGACGGAGAAGGGACGAGGTTGATCCACGAAATGTAATGCGTTTATCTGTATGTTTGCAGGTTTGAAGGGATTGTCCAACGTTTAACCAGAAAACTCTGAATCGTTTTGATGCCTACGCTCTTGTATGTCAATGAAATCGATTTTACATTAAACCTCGACTTGTATCAAAACGAATTTCGGAAATGTCTTGCCGGTCCGCGTGCGTGGGTTGGAGCTACTGGTCGGGCAACGGGGTATGATACTCGACGGCAGAGAAAGAAAATACCCACGCAATATATCAAAATTTGAAATCGTTGTGTGCTCTGCAGGGTCGCGTGCGTGGTATTAAGGTTCAACGACGGAGGAGAAACACCACGCGAGATGACAGCTGGACGGCAGTATATTCGTTTTGCATATGGGAAATCCACGTTCTCTCTGCGATCGAACTGGTGTATGACCATATACCGCACAAGCCAAAAAATTTAATCCAGCTATGTATCTCACAGGCTTGCGTGCGGGTTATGAGGCTCGAGCAAATGGAGGTTGGAGCTACGTGCAGAGTTGAATGACGATTTCTTTTGCAGCAGCAGCAGCAGCAGATAGGATGTGCTCGGCAGCGGGAATGGGTTCTGGAACAGCGAAGGAGAAGAGATGGACGGACATCGTGAAATTTGAATGCAGGTGGGGGCTGTATGTAATAGTTAGGAAATGCAGATTGGAAGCCTGTACGGCACTGAGGGAACACCACAAAATCTGAAATGTTTTCTTGCTGCGTGTTGAAAACCCCAAAAACTTTTCAGTCATCAGCACCTGTAACCTGCAAATGGAAACACAAGAACCTGGAGAATATATACAAAATTTAAAATGAAACCCTGCAAACCGAAAAAATTTCAAAATTTATAGCTCTACAAAGCCAGATTTGTCAGTTACATCAAATAATTTTCAGAAAACTTCAGATTGCTAATAAAATGCCTTAGAAAGTCTCTCATGCAAATCATAAAATAAACTAAATGATTAACCCAGGATCAAAACTAGCTGGGCTCTACCAAAAGTGCTTATGGGAGTTGGCTGGTTCAGCCTAGAACTTCCCCTAATACCCACTGATCTTCTTCAACAAGATATTCCTGCACAGCTCACTTTAACCATCAATAAAGAGAAAAAATAGTACTAGATCTCCGTTGCAATAGAGATACCTGCCATTACTTCAAAAACCCTAACACCATTCAAACCCTAGCATGTGA
>APFE031688655.1:0-15526 GCA_000404065.3 Pinus taeda | reverse complement strand
TCCACCATAACTCGAGAATCCAAAGCACACCAAAATGTTTGTTAAGCCTGGAAACAAGCAATCGGAGGTATCAGGGCACTCCTTGACCAAGAATCCAAAGATTATAGTCTCCACACACAAGCTATCAGTGAATCTAAAGACTACCCCACCTCCACCCTTTAGCTAAAACGAACAATCTAGAGACTATTAACTCTCACCTGAGAGGTGCCCAACCAACACTTACATTGCTCAACCAAATGAGAAATCCCTTCCAATAGTTTGTTGAAATACCTTTGCACACTATTGTCGCTTCCAACGCCCACACAACACTTACTTTTTTCACACAGGTTGCTTCCCATTGTTGTGTTCTCTTTCACCTGGAGATCATTGTCCCAAAATGAATTGTTCCTTCTTCTTTTTGTTGCCTTCTTGCTGTGTTTTTCTCTCTCATGGTTATTACTCCCCTTTTACAAGACTCTGTACCACTTCATTTTGAAACCTTCTAATTTTCCATGTCTTTCCATGTCCCTGCCCAGACCAATAAATCCCTTGGCCAACACAACCCACCCTCCTTTAATTTCTTGTCATTTCTTTCTTGTAAATTTATCCAATAAAGCATGGTCCCGTCCTCCTTGGAGAGACCCATTCACTTCTTTTAGCTCCATTTAATTTTCAGTCAACTTCATTTAAACCCAAATTAGTCCATCGTGTCCATGAAATGGACTACTTCCTCCAAGTTCCCAAGCAACTTCCTCAACTCAAGCTATGGAATTTATGTCCCTTTCTCTTGGGAAATTAATTGTGATTACATTTCCAATAATAATTACATGGAAAACATTTACAATATTTGTAAGAGGTAATTTTCAAAATGGATTGTTACACCCAATATTCTAAGTTTCCCAAAGTGAAGTTTAGGTCCTTGCCTAGGACAACTTTGTTAGAACTGAAACTTGAAAGTCAAGCAATAGAGGACCAATATTTTGGTCAGTCAATGTACGAACCATATACATTGATAAAATTAAGGATCAAATCCGATTTAGCAAAGGTGAGATCCATATCCAACAATGGCTTCAATGACAAAGTTGAATTTAGGGATCCATCCTGTAATTAGGCCTCCAGATTAGTCCATAACATCAATTGTCAAAAAGTCCCAATCTGGAAGGATTTAAAGCAAAATAATGGTATCATTTTCTCCATCCAACATGGTTTCTTAAAGGAAAATAACATGGGGGGAGAAATGTTCATAGAGTCTCCTCAAAGCCAATTTTTTAGAGGTATTGACTAAACCCTTGTAGTTAAGTGAGGTAACTTTCATGAGGAACCTTTAGGAGGGCTTGTAGCTCTAAGCGCCCTTTGAATCAAGGTTTGTTTCCCAAATTGAATCTCATAATATTCATTATGTTGGCCTTTTGAAAGGAATGCTTTTTGACCTCTAGAAGAAGAGGAGATAATGAGATCCTCAATAAGCCCTAAGCCACGACCAGGGTCAAAGGGGGTAGGGAGAGATGTGGTAGGGGGAGGGGTAGAAGAACTATCCAAATATTGTAGATTGTAGTGACGTGGGGAGACCAGAACAGATGAGGATGGTGTTGAAAAGTGTAATTAGGTGCAGTCTTTATAATGACATGTAATTTTGATTTTATGTAAAAGAAGAAAAGAAGAAAAATAAAATTATTGTAATGCTTGCATCATGGATTTATGAGCAAGATATTTTATTTTTAGTTAAGGCTCCCATTGTGAGCCCTTATGGATTTGGTCATCTACTCATAAAATTCTAAAGAGTCATTGTCATGTAATGAAGGCATGTTACACATTGTAAAGATTCATATTTTTTTATTATGTAAATTCACCCTCCAAGACCTTGTCACTTGTCTTCTCTCAAGTCGGCTCACAATGAAAGGATAAATCTAGAAGATGAAGTCTACCTACTCCAGAGATCATGTCGGCCTAATGGACATGGACAAACAACTATATATAGCAGTGCTCAACCTCATTTGGAGGATATCAATTTGGTGAAGCAAGTTTGAAATAACAAGTGCACAGATCATATTAGAAAGATCCTTAAAGCCAATGAAGAAAGAAGGAAGGACAACGAAGGAGAGGGTCATCATTGTGGACTGTTTTCGGCAGGTTTACCCTCACACATGTGAGAATTTCAAGTCCAAAGTTGGAAAAGGAAGATTGAATATTACAGTCACTAAAAGGTGATCTTGTTTGGGTGAATTCTTCGCTAAAGGAATCCAAGTTAGATAAATAATATTCTCTCTCAAGGAGAAGGCTATTTGAGAAGCCAAATCTGATCTAGGGTTTCTATTGTGAAGAAAATAGTTGCAAATCTACAAGAAGAAGTCAAAATTCTGAAGGAAGCTGAGAAGAGGAAGAAGAAGAGAAGCATTGATCTAAGGGACAAGAGGAGGCTTGTGAATTGGTCTTGGAAGGGCTCTAGTGTCAAGGGTTTTCGTCATGGAATTTGTATTCATCAATTGAAGGTTATATAAGGAGAATTTGTGTGGGTCTTCCTCTTAAAGTGTGAGACGTTTTGGCCCTGGCTCATAACCTACATTCTATGTCTCTTGCCTATTTA
The DNA here is from genome assembly GCA_000404065.3 of Pinus taeda. Lineage (NCBI taxonomy): Eukaryota > Viridiplantae > Streptophyta > Pinopsida > Pinales > Pinaceae > Pinus > Pinus taeda. The sequence goes on along the minus strand of APFE031688655.1, from coordinate 12,963 downwards.
TGTTCATGCATTGGTAGTTGTTTACGAATAAGAACACTAATAATATAATCAGAAGAAGAATATCATAATATAAAGAAGTAAAAAACACTCACAAGCAGTTACTAATAGTAGAGAAATCACTTATCTATTGATGCCTTAGATTTCTCAACATGGTATCGAATCTAAGGTGACAAAGTCAAGGAGAGGGCATCTAATTAAAGAGACACATAAGGATCGAGTTTCAAGAAAGGTATCAAAGCAAGTCGAATAATAACAAAATGAAAGTTGAAAGTTCAATATCTACATCATATCGAAACCCTAGATCAAAGAAATATACTTCACCAAGAGTCTTGGAATCATCAAGGAAGCAGAAAGAAACATCAAAACCTTAGAAGCATTTTCATGATCATCACTCATCCATCATCTAAGGGGTAGAAGCTTTTTCAAAGACTAAGGAATGCTAGATCGAATAAAATTTTCATCATCTTCAAAAGGGTTTGTGAAGCAAGCTCTCTTTCATTAAAGCAAAGCTTTAACCTTTGAATAACTCCATCAAAGTGATCTCTCTCTCAAAGAGATCAAGGATGACTCTTGTAGAAAATAATCTATCAAGTAATAGTATTCTACTATCTATATCACTATCAAGTTAAAGGAGGAAGCAAGTGGAGAAAGCAACATCTACTCAAGTAAGTATATTACTTCACCTGAATCTATCAAAATGTCTTTTTGCAAGGAGAGCAACAAATTAGTTGGGGCTTCAAATTTTCTTGCATGGAAGAAAAGAATAGACCTAAACCTTATTAAGAATGAAGCCATGGATCAAATCAATGAGTTAATAACCCAACTTCCCAAAGAATATACTCAAGCACTTGGTAAATACATGAAAGGGGAAGTGAGGGCCCAAAGGATTCTCATAGAATCCATCAAAGACTCCCTCATCCCATATGTATCAAAATTAGATACTTCAAAATATATATATATGACAAATTGGTAGAGTTGTTTTGTGTAAGTACTGTATGAGAAGTTATCTCTCTAAGGAAAGAACTATACAAATTGAAGATTTGAAAGGAAGAAGGAATAACCTCATATTTCATGAGGATTTCAGAAATAAAAGATCAACTTCAAGGTCTGGGTGAAATAATGTCTGACAGAGAAATGGCCACTGTAATATTAAATGCACTATCAAAGGAATGGGGCAACTTCACTTCAAGTACTTATGGGAAGAAATAAGCCACTCCTTTCCAAGATCTATGTCATTGTGCAAGATCGAAAAAACGAGATTAAAGGCAAAAAATGATGTAGGATCGAATGAGAAAAACCAAACATATGTTGTTATGAAAAAAAGAAAAGGAAAGTTTGGTAAATTTGGTCCTCATAAGAAAAATAAGAACATGTCTAAGGTTCAATGCTATGGATGTCAAGAATATGGGCACTATAGAAGAGATTGTCCTAAACTTAAAAGGGACAATAACAAGAGAAATAAGGAAGAAGCCCATATTACCGAAGAAGTGGAAGAACTTAAGATCAAGAAGCCTAAGAAGGAGGAAGTGTGAGATCTCTACTATGACTCAGATAATATCCTTCACTAAAATTACTCTTCAATCGTGTAAATTATAGTTATCAAGATAGGAAGCATTGTGAATAAGATAGGATGCATCATATTAGAAAATGACATCGTAGTAGAAGCATTATAAGTAAGATCTTGTGACGTAGGTAACATGAAGGATGTCTCGAATAAAATATATGGAATTCAACTATGAAGGATATAACTCTTGGAAACCTCATTGGAAGCTCAAGTGACACTTATGGAAAAAGGAAGAAGTCATCTAAGACAAGGCTCATCATACATCAGTCAAAAGGTAACATCTGCAGGATAGGATATGCAAGATCCTCAATATTCTCTGATGGAATCTTCATTACAAGGTTCACCGATCATGAGGGGAAGCAAGTTTTTCATCAAGAATTCCAAACTTGTGAAATTCATGGGATGATGGTATGATGACATAATAGTGAAGCATATCAAGGTAATGAAGCTCATTCATTCAAAGGAATTTGTTGCAAGAAGTTTGGATGGCCCAAAATGAGGTATGTATGCTTACATTTGATATTGTGGAAGTCATGCCATATGGTTTCAGATATCATGAACCAATGATCTATCTTAAGAGCATGATTAAAAGAAAGGATCTCCTCCTTCAAAGGGATGCACGAATGCATGGGTCACATATTTACTAGATGAAACAAACATAATATGTCCTGATATGAAGTATGAGGTGGTTGATTGCAATTGAGGAACTTTGATTGCAAGCTCCTTGGAAAGAAATATGTGAAGAAAGGAAGGAAGATATCATGGAATATGCAACAATGGTAAAGGCAATAAACATATGAAAAAACAAGAATATTTGACTATGATATCTCCCAGAAAGATATGAAGACTCTAATGGAAGTATGGAAAAGATGGATACCCTTGAAAATAAATATCCTTAAGAGTGTTGAAAAGTGTAACTAGGTTCAATCTTCATAATGACATGTAATTGTGATTTTATGTAAAAGATGAAAAGAAGAAAAATAAAATTATTGTAATGCTTGCATCATGGGTTTCATAAGCAAGATATTTTAATTTTAGTTAAGGCTCCCATTGTGAGCCCTTAGGGATTTGGGCTTCTAGTCATAAAAGTATAAAGAGTCATTTATTGTCATGTAATGAAAGCATATTACACATTGTAAAGTGTCATATTTTTTTTTTGGGTAAATTCACCCTCCAAGACCTTGTCACTTGTCTTATTTCAAGTTGGCCTACAATGAAGGATAAATCTAGAAGATGAAATCAGCCTAGTCCAAAGATCATGTTGGCCTAATGGACATGGAAAAACAACTATATATAACAGTTCTCATCCTCATTTGGAGGATATCAATTCAGTGAAGCAAGTTTGAAATATCAAGTGCACAAATCATCCTAGAAAGAGCCTTAAAGCCAACGAAGAAAAAAGGAAGGATAACGAAGGAGAGGGTCATCATTGTGGATTTTTTTGGGCTAGTTTACCCTCACATGTGCGATAATTGCAGGTCTGAAGTTGGCAAAGGAAAATTGAAGATTGCAGTCACTAAAAGGTGATCTTGTTTGGGTGAAGTCTTTGCAAAAGGAAGCCGAGTTAGAGAAAGAAGAGTCCATCTCAAGGAGAAGGCTATTTAAGAAGCCATATCTGATCTAGGGTTTATATTGTGAAGAAAAGAGTTGTAGACCTACAAGAAAATGACAAGATTCTGAAGGAAGATGAGAAGAGGAAGAAGAAGAGCAACATTGATCTAGGGGAGAAGAGGAGGCTTGTGACTTGGTCTTGGAAGGGCTCTAGTGTCAAGGGTATTTGTCATGGTCTTGGAAGGGCTCTAGTATCAAGGGTCTTTGTCATGGTCTTGGTATTTGTTAATTGAAGGTTCTATAAGAAGAATTTGTGCGGGTTTACCTCTCAAAGAGTGAGAGGTTTTGGCCTTGGTTCATAGCCTACATTTTATGTCTCTTGTCTATTTATGTTCATGCATTGGTATTTGTTTGATGAATAATAACACTAATAATCTAAGTAGAATAAGATCCTAATCTAAAGAAGTAAAAAACACTCATAAGAAGTTACTGATAGTAGATAAATCACCTATTTATTGATACCCAAGATTTCTCAACAGAGGGAGGGTAGGATTTCGAGGAGGTGGGGTGCAAAAGGAGAGGCCCTCGATGAGGGGAGGAGAAGGGATAGAAGGGAGCACAGAGGAAAGGGAGAAGAAGGCCGGGGGGGACGGGGATGGGCGAGGAGAGCCTAAAGAGGGGTATGAGAGGGATAACGAAGAATTAGTATGTGATACTTTAAGAGAACACACAATAAACCACAACTGATCTTTTGAATAAAAGAAGAAACTGGGGGGTAAAAGATCCCATACCTAGATTATGAAGAGCATTAGAGAAGAGGGGAGATGTTGTTGAAACCTGAGTTGCTATGACCTCCATGGATTGGTGTGCTTGAATCTGAAGAGACTTTGAAGAAGGTGATATCTAAATAAGATCCATGCTTGTAGGAACTTCTTTGTTTACTGTAGGTGAAAAGGTCTTCGGGTATTTCTTGAGAGATTCTAGGGTAACATGAGGAGATTTTGCAAGAGATGGAGGGAGAGTGTCTTAGTAGAATTCACTTTTGCGAACACATTTTTTCGTGTTCCCTTTTTTAATTGCATAGTCCCAACTTAAGTGCCCATAGACAGGGCAATGAGAGCATTTAAATAATATCCCTTTGTAGTCTATGTTTTGCTTGTGAGTAATTGAATCCACATTGATGAAAATGGACTCGGGGAACCCCTCACACATATTTAGGCCAACCAGAATACGAACAATCAACATTACACCAATTTGTTTGAAATAAAGGTTAGCTTCATAGAAAAACCCTGGAAAGTTCCCAACCTCCTGAAAGATACTTTCATACCAGAAGATTGGTGGGAGAGCTTGGAGATGGACCTAGATAGGCACCAAATCCATTTTTTTGCTTGGGCATCAAAATTTATGGTCCAATTCTTTAGTAGGAGAGCTTGAGAACCCCAAGTCCATTTCTGGCCAAAATTTTCCCAACATCCTCTGTGCTCGACAATTGCCATCCCATCCCTTGTTTTATGAAGAGCATGCAATGAGTTGAGTACCCTAGTAAGGGTTTGAGATTTAGTTCCATCCACCTGCATAGAACCACCATGTATATTCTTCGACTAATGAATCAACCAACCACCACTTTGTCTTTCATATCTTGGATTTTGTTTCAAAGAACTTCCTTTCCTAAGACTAGAGACGATTCCTTAGAGTGACACTTGATGCATTTCCGAGAGGGTTTTTTAGGTGGACTATCTGGTGGAGCTATAGGGTCAACCTTCCCCTAAGAATAACTACCTAGATTGAGCATTGTCAGTGTAAGGAAATCATTTAGGAAATTGGAAGAGGGGGAAAGGGAGGCAGTTTATCGGTAAAGAACTAGGAGGTAACCACACTGTAACATGAGTGTTTGGTCAATTCAATGTCCTTGAATTGGAAATCATAAATTGTTAACCAGGGTGCATAGACCGAAGAAGTGTAGGTGCACAATATGTGCTTAGAAGCTATCTTAGTATGTCGTTATGCATTTGTCACAATCTAGTCCAAGGGTGGAGGTGATGTTGTTAGTTGAACTAATGTTGTCATTCTTAAGGATAAGTTTCCTAGGAATCAATTATTGTTTAATCAATTTATGGATGATGTGAAGGTGGCTTTACTTATGTTAAGTTGTTTGGAGTTTGATTTTAAACCTTCTTGTTGAAGCTCCTAATCTTCTAAGTGTAAAATAGAATCTTACTCTAGCATCTTTGAAGGAATTACTTTTGAACTCAATTGTTTTAGGAGAAGTCTTCTTACTTGTTCAATTTCTGTTCAAGCATTGTAATCCAAGCAACATTATGAATTGAACACACTTAATTATGTTGGATAATAAGCAAAGAAAATAATTGTGCAATACCAGGTATAAAGCAAAGTAAACAACAGTCTAATCTAGGCATAAAGCAAAGTAGAATTCTTATGCAGGTAACGATTTGAAATCATTATATAACATATTCACACAAAATAGAGTAATTGAATAATTGAAAGAAATCAGATTGCATTCGATAAAAACCTGACATTGATTGCAGGGGCCCTCCACATAGTAGTTCAGAGCTTTAAACCAGTACAATACTTGCACACAAAAACCAAATTCATTCACATGGAAATCATAAATTGTTCAGAAAACATGTCATAGTGCGCACCCAAATACCAGTGTGGCCATTGAATTCATAACATGTCTTTTACATAATTGTATGAGAATAAGCCTAATATCTCTTAACCCTGTCTAATATTATATCATGAAACCGTCATTTTTCTATTTCTAAAGCAAAACGATAAGGTTTTAGCTTATCTCGGCTCTGTACTGCATTAATTTGATGGTTGACTTGGAGTTTGACAGCGATCTCCTGTGCCACCTTTGGAAAATGGTTTCGAGTGAATAGGAAGGTATTCATGAGGGAATCACCTCCTATCCATCCACACCTTTTGTTACTGAACTGGAGCTCTAAAACCTCGCGAACAATGAACGCAACCATGGAATCCTGGGCTAGCTGTGGAAACACGTCAATTTGGTAGCTAATTGCAACTTTAATTAAAATAATAGGGTATTCAGCTGAATATGAACAAGAAAACATACTAATGCATACCTTCATCAAAACCTTGGAGATATGGCTTTATTAAGTGGTGCATATATATGAAAAAGAGAGGATTATTGGGAAAAAAGGATGTCATGGTAGGGAAATCTTCAGACTCTACATTCCCCCAGATTGGAGATGTTGTATGTCCTCATACACTTCCTCTTTGTCTTATGCTTGTGTCTCTTGTTTGTTATTTCCCTTTGTCACCGATTTCTTCTTTCTGGCAGAGATTGGAATTCTAGGCTTCCTCATTAGGATTTTGTCCTTTAAACTGGTTATCTTTCTCTACATAATTCTGTTCTCCTTTTTCAGCTTCTTGTTTTTCTTATACCACAGGCTTAGATGTAAGATTAAATTATCACTCTTGGTGATTTGTATTTCACTCTGTGTCTTCAGGGCTTGATTTTCATTTTTAAGATATCAATTCAATGTTTCCAGTTCAAATATCTCCTGCTTCAAGATGTTTGAGGCTGATTGTTCATTTACCTGGTTGCTTCCTTCTCCAGGGTTTTGTATTGTTTCCTTTGTTGCTATCGCCTTCCTTTCCAATGATTCTATGTAGTCATATATTTCTTGTTGTGCAGGGGTCAATACTTGGGCTACGTATCAGGCTCCCTAGAGTGAGTTGTAAGGCTGTGGTGATGATCTTGGTGACCCTTTTGGAGAATCCCCAAAGCTTCCAATTAGCTCATCCCCTATTGATTCAATCTCTGTCGGAGTGTTTTCTGTTGGCTCTTCTTCAGTCAGCTCATTTTCCTCCAGGTTGATGTATTCTGTAATTTTTGGTGTGGTTTGTTGAGTTGTGCTCAACCTTGTGCTTCTTCTCAACCCTGGGGTTTGTGTTTTTTGCACTTTCCTCCTTTTATCCTCTGATTTTCCTTTTAGAGGAGAAGTTTCAATTCGTGAGAGTTCTTCCTTTCCTCGGCTAGCTTTCTTTCTTCTAGAGTTTCCCCTCTTCATTCTCTAAAAATATTGACTATGGGCAACTCTTCTTCTGTTACCTCTGTCTGAGTTTGAGGTGCCTATTCTTTTGTCATTTCTATGGTTATTTTCCTCCCTCTGAGGGTCCTACTGCTAACTGGTTTTTCTGGGGATCTTTCCTCGAAATGATTCCTTATCAAGAAACTTTCCCATTCATCCCCTGTACTTTGGAGGTGAAATTCAACCAATATTTTCACTAGACCATGATGGTACATGGTGTTTTCTATGCATTGAACTTTATTTTGAACATTTGTAGCCATTTTCCCGAGGCTATTCAAGAGAAAATAGGAAGATTCATCTGATGATCCTCCAGGAAGTGCATCATCATTCTAATATGATAAAAATACATATGTCCAAACCTACCCTCACAAGTGATAAACTTCTGAAGCATAAACAATAAGTTTCTCCATTTACCTTTAAGAGCGGAGCTTGGAATACCTTTCTTGTAGACCGTCGTGTCCATGTTTGGATTCTTAAGAAAAACCCTCCAGTATTCACTATCAATCCCACTGTTTTTAAACCATTTTTCCCATGCCTTGGCAACTTGGTGGCCTCAGCGATCATATACTCTGTTACTGTGAGCTTGATATGCCTAATTTTGGCCTCCATTCCATCTAAGGAAGTTGCGAATGTCTTGATTACCTCTTTGTGGAAACTGCTAAACTTCTCAATGAACTGCAGCCATTGTCTTCTTTGCAGCAACTCCCTAGTTTGTGGGTACCCTTTTAGGAATTTCTTTCCTGCTAGATCTGTTTGAACAATTACCCCCATGTTGAAGGATGCTTCGCCTTGAAGATTGATTACCTTGACAGGAAAATGGGACTGGTGGGTTTTGCTAACTGGCAGAAAGATGGAGTAATGGTGAACGAATATAGTAGTGTAGGAATAGGGAAGAATGGATGTATCAAAAGGATTATGGAAATGGATTTGACCATTGGGTGTATTCAAACTTATGATTTGGTAATTAAGTTGGCAGATTTGGTGCAAGGTCATGATATGACTTCTAGAGTGGTGGCATATGATATTTTGTTAAACAACCATTACCCTTAGGTTATAATGGTTTCACTTTAGTACTGTATTTTCTTATTCATACATGCCATATATCTTTCCCTATTGTTAAATTAAAGCAACACATACCTTTAATTTTCTATTGCTAACCTCATTTGTTGTCCTTTGATCTTCTGCAGGTGCATCGTTGTCAACTGTCCTTTAATCCAGATCACCAAGCATTCTTGTAGTCTTTAAAATTATTAGGCTACATAAATTCATTTGGCTGCAGAAACTTGTCCAAGCTACAGAAAGTTGGACGAGCTGTGGAAAGTTGTTGTTTCTGCAACTTAAAAGAAAGAAAACTTTAGTAGATGAGCTTTATTATATATTTTTTTGAAAAGAAAATTTGAAGTGCCAATAAATTGGTTTTCACTTCAAAGTTTCTATATAAACATGCCAACAACATGTTGGTTTTCATGTTTTTACATTTTTTTTTTTATTTTTATTTTTTTTTTTATTTGTTTTTATTTTTTATTTTTGGTTATATATGTATATATACATATTTGAAATACACATATAATTTTATTTATTATAATATATTGTTTATATATATTACTATTATATATATATATAATTAAATAAATAATATAAATTTATTATATTATATTTTGTTATATATATTTTTATTTTTATTTTTTTTCAAAAAAAAAAACAAACTGAATGAAAATTTCTAAGGTGGAAAAGAAAAAAAATTCTTCTTGACCATCTTTAGTTCTTAATTATCCTGAAATATTTTGACAAATTCCTCTCTTGTTAATGGTTTCTGATAAAGCTTGAGTCGATGTCCATTTACTAATAGAGGAGTTCTTTCTTCATCAATAGTTCTGATTCTAACTGCACCATTATCAAAGATATTCTCAACCTCATAAGGTCCAAGCCAATGGGTTTGGAATTTCCCTTGAAAATTTTTGAATTTTGAATCAAAGAGCAATGCCCATTCTCCCAAATGAAACTTCCTCTCTTTAATATACTTATCATGCCATCTTGACCTTTTTTGTTGCACTAAGTTGGTCCTCTGAAAGGCTTCTTGTCTAATCTCATCATGCTCATTTAATTGTGTCATCCTTTGCTTCTAGGCTTCTAACAAGTCAAGATCTAATTGGACTGTTGTCTTATAGGTTTGAATCTGTAACTCTATTGGAAGTAAGACTTGCTTCCCATAAACATCATAGGGAGTATGTCCTGTAGTGTTCCTCCATGTAGTCCTATAGGCCCATAAGGCTTCTGGAAGTTTTTCCACCCAGTCTTTCCTGTGTAGATGTACAATCTTTGTAAGGATAGCTTCAATTACTTTATTTGTGGACTCAACTTGTCCATTAGCTTGTGGATGATATGGAGTTGACTTCTGATGTTTTATCTTGTATTGGTCCACAAGCTTCTGCACTAATCTGGATGTGAACTGTGTCCCTTGATTTGTTACAATTTCTCTTGGCAGACCAAAGCGAGTAAAAATATCCTCAAAAATAAATGAAACTACAGTATTTTCAGTAGGAAAAGGAAGTGTTTTAGCTTCTACCCATTTAGTGGCATAATCAGTATATACCAAAATATACTTCTTTTGCTTTGAAGGTGAACTGATTGGTCCAACAAAATCTAGTGCCCATTTTCAAATGATCCAATAAGTACCTGTGGTTGCAATGGCATCTCATTTGAAAGAGTAGGTTTGCCCATTCTCTAACAATTGTCGCATCTCTTAACATATTCCTTGGTGTCCCTGAAAATTGAAGGCCAATAATATCTTAAAAGCAAGATTTTGTAAGCAGTTCTTCTATCAGAAAAATGTCCTCCACATGGCTCATCATGACAAGATTTTAGTATCTCTGGTATTTCGTCCTCCCGAACACATCTTCTGATGATGAGGTCTGGTCCCATCTTATAAAATTCTTCATTTATCCATGAGTAGGATGTGCTATTGTGGACTATTCTTCTTTTTTCTCTAGGGGTTAAATGAAATGGAATTTTTCCTGTGGACAAATAATTAGCAACATCTGCATACCAAGGTGATTTAGTAGATACTGCAAAAAGATATTCATCAAGAAATTTATCTTCTACGGGTTGATCATTGTTTTGATTTTGTATTCTAGATAGAAAATCGACAATTATGTTTTGTTTTCCTGGCCTATCTAGAATGGTTATGTTAAATTCTTGTAAAAGTGTTGGGTTGTGTTATAGTCTTTCCACAACTAACCTACGTGGTGAATTGGGGGGTTGGGGGGGAGGGGAGGGCGGAGCCCCCCCTTTGTTGCACCGATTGTGTAGCGAGGGGGTCACAGGGGTTTGAGGGGGGCAGGTAGCCCCCCTCTACGGTGTCCGAGGCAGCGCCCCTGGAATTTTTTTTTTTGGACCCTATATTAGGTTGGGCAAACCTACCTATGGTTTTTGGTCCATGGTTTTGGACGCGATGGTTGGTCCATGTTATTGGATGCTTTGGCATGTATAAATATGTATTGTAACATTGAAAGGAACATAATGAAAAATCAAGCTGGTAGTCCCGGTTTTGGGATCCAGGGGAAAATATCTGTGCATATCTGTTTTATGTGTTATGCTCTCGCATTGTTTATTTTCTTTGTTTTAGAATTCGTATGCAGGTAATTTCTGTACAGGGTTAAGACATACATTTGGTATTAGAGCAGTTTTGGCTTCAAGGGGACGCCTTTGTTGCTAAGGGGTTTCGCTCGGGCCTGTGGTAGACCCTGTTCAGTGGGAGATCTGCGAGATTGATTCTAGTAGTGAAAGAAGATGGCGAGCAGCGGAAAGATAGAGATTGAGAAGTTCAATGGTCAGAGTTTTGAGTTGTGGGAACTCAAGATGGAGGATCTGTTGGTGGATAAAGATCAGTGGATGGCAGTAGATCCGGGTACTAAACCAACGGGAGTGACCGATGAAGAATGGAAGAAATTGGATTGGAAGGCAAAGAGCACAATACGATTGTGTGTCTCAGATTCAGTATTGTTGAATGTATCAGGGGAAGCTACGACGAAGGCTCTGTGGGACAAGTTAGGGACTTTGTACCAATCTAAGTCTCTGGTGAATAAACTATTTCGGCGGAAAAAGTTGTATAACCTGAGGATGAAAGATGGAGACTCGGTGACAGAGCATCTGGATGCGTTTAACATTGTGGTAAGTCAGTTATCATCTGTTGATATTAAAATTTCAGATGAAGATAAGTGCATCAGTCTGTTGTGTTCTCTACCAGATTCATGGGATAGTCTGGTTATTGTAATAGGTAGCAATGCAACTGTTTTGCAGTTTGATGAAATAGTCTCAGCCTTGCTGACGGAGGAGATGAGACGGAAAAATATGGACAACCAGAATGGTGATGCCTTGTCTGTACGAGGACGGTCCCAGAACAGAAACAAAAATAAGTAATCGAGTGGGAGATCTAAATCTAGAGGGAGATCTAAATCTCTAGGAAAACCTACAAAGGTGGTGTGTTGGAAATGCGGAAAGGAAGGCACTTCAGAAGGGATTGTAAATCTAAAGCTCCTGATAAAGGAAAGGGATCTGATGATGCTCCTTATGCAGAGGCGAAAACCACCTCAGATGAAGGTGGGGATGTTTACTTAGCTTCTTCAAGTACACATGTAGATCATGAGGCATGGTTAATTGACTCAGGTGCATCCTTTCACTTCACTCCCCATAGAGAGCGGTTATGCGAGTATGAGAAATATGATGGTGGTAATGTCTTCTTAGGAGATGATAGGAAGGCTAGAATCATTGGTCGCAGAAAAGTAAATTTGAAGTTGCAAGGTGGAAAGGTTAGAACCCTTCCGGGTGTTCTGCATATTCCTGCATTGGCCAGAAATCTGATTTCTGTAAGCAAGTTGGATGATGCAGGTGTAAAGACAGTGTTCGAGAAGGATACCTGCAAGATGGTTCGAGGAGCACTGGTATTGATGCGGGGAGTTCATATTGGAACTCTGTACAAGCTGCAAGGTAGCACTGTTGTTGACGGGTGCAATAGTTCTATGTTTCCTGAAAATGGAGCGGAAAATCTAGTGGTCTCTGGAGAGAAGACCATGTTGTGGCATCAAAGGCTTGGACATATTGGAGAGAAGGGCCTTCGAATACTTCATGGTAAAGGTATGGTAGAAGGTATGAGTAATAGCTCTCTGGTTTTTGATTTCTGTGAAAATTGTGTATATGGGAAGCAGAATCGGGTGAGTTTCCCCTCTGGTGGTAAGAGGACGAAACAAATATTAGAGCTTGTGCACAGTGATGTGTTTGGACCTGTGAAATTTCCATCATTGGGTAAGTTTGTGTACTATGTATCATTTATAGATGAATTCTCAAGGAATACATGGATATATTTCCTTAAGAAGAAATCTAAAGTCTTTGACAGGTTTAAAGAATTTAAGGCTCTGGTGGAAAATCAGATAGATAAGAAGATAAAGGTGCTGAGGACAGATAATGGTGGAGAATTCTGTAGCAAGGAATTTGAAGAATTTTGTAAGACGTGTGGTATAGCATGATAGAATACTACTCCATATACACCTCAACAAAATGGAGTCGCAGAAAGAATGAACAAGATGTTGATGGAAAGGGCAAGAAGCATGCTCAGTGGTGCCAGGTTAGGACAGGAATTCTGCGCAGAGGCGGTGGATACTACATGTTACTTGGTCAACGGGTCACCTTCATCAGCGTTGGAGGATAAGACTCCATAAGAAGTATGGACTGGTAAGAAACCCTCTCTTTCACATCTGAGGGTATTTGGATGTGATG
>APFE031688651.1:5187-17734 GCA_000404065.3 Pinus taeda | reverse complement strand
TGTATCTACTATGAGCTATCATTTAATACTTTCTCCTCCTCTCATATTTATCAATTTCACTTTTGACCAATGGAGGGACATTTCTATAATAAGTATCAACAAAATTATCTATTGCCATTTGGGAATGAGAGGTAGTTGACATTCTAGCATTGTGACCACCCCTCCTACCACTAGAACCTCCTCTGCAAAGCATAAATTTCTAAGACCAATGAGTACAACATTGAGGGTTGAAGAAAGGGGGATGGAAGACTACCTAATACACAAAAACTAACAACTCAATCCTTATAAAGAGAAGGAAAATTCAGTCCACCCAAAATAGAATAGAGACCACCCACCTCAGAACATGGACCAACCCAAAACTCTGTGAGATAAAAATAAGGCCTAAAATTTCTAAGGGATGATTTTGAAAGTCATCCCACCATTTCCAAATCAACCAGAACAATATGAGAGTGATATAAATCTATCTAACTTAGCATTCAAAGTAGAGAGACAAGATAACGATGAATATAATCCATAATAGAAAAATACGACCCTAAATAATAGAAAATAGAGATGCCAATACCATAAAAATGACTCAACCATAGAAGTTTAAACTTGTTGCAAGTATAGTCCTAATTTGAGAACCATAAGCACTAAGTAAGAATGCTAACATAAGTGAGATTGGACAAAAGTTTATACCAAGTATTACCTTTATGAGATGAATCCATTGAGGCTAATCCATAACCAAGTGGAATAAAAAAGTTTTGAAACTGATGCCTTTCATTGCTTCTATGAGACCCTAATTTCAAAAGGATTAATATAAAGATCTTTCCACTGTAACAAGGAGCTAAAAATGGAAACTAGAATTTTATGCATAAGAAATATCTACCACTATAGCCAATCTACCATACATATTGTTGAATGCCATTGAAACTATCAAAAATTATTTCCCAAAAATTACTAACTAGATGCGGATCTCAACAAAACCAAACAATGTTGAATATGAAACTCAAAAATTGAAATTAACAGGCATGAAGGGTCTCAATTTTTATTAATTAATTTTATAAAAAAATGGCCTTGCTCACCTCCTTGACCCTTGATCACCAAAACTTTCTCCTCTTCCACATACACCTCAATGTTAGACTTGGTAAGGTTTGAAATGTCAATGTAGAACACATACTCCTTGGGAATTTCTTTGGTGTCTATTGAGGCAACACTACCACCATCGACACTCTTGGTGCTTGTTTGTTTACTCTAGAAAACATCACCCTTTCCAAAATGTACCATTCCTCCACAAATTTATTGGTTGATAAAATATTTCTTGTCGAAGGATCTGACACTCACTTTGCAAATGTTTTCACCAGAATACCCTTCCCAATAGAGCTCTGGCTGGAGAGCTACAACACTTATTATTTCTACTTTTTCCATCATTTGGACTTTATTTACATCACAATCTCCCATTAGCTACAATGCAACCTTCATAATGCACTTATCTTTGGCTTTTGATAATCTAACCCACACCATTATTGTCTAGGTGAACATCTATGTTTCATTTTTCACCACACAAAGTCATTCCATGAACTAGAGATTGCTCACCCTTTCACATTCAACTCTTAAAAAATCATTCGATTTATTTCAACCTGAACCTCCACTCGAACCAACATTTATTAAAACATATGTTCATTATGGTATCTATTGATCCACCATTGATACTCTTTGGCACCTATTCCTCCATTTTTCTCGAATACAAATCTACCATGAACTTCTTACATTCCAGCACCAAGCTCTTTACCTCATTTTTAGTCAGCATACCGTGGGTATCTAGTGATTGCAATGTGAAATGGAAATAACAATATTTTGTTACATAATCTAAAACCCTTCTTAAAACATCTAAGAGAGTAACGAGTCTCTCAATCCCAGGCTTGTCCATCAATCTCCTTCTAACCTTAGACTAAAATGCCACATCCTTTTTCATGCCAAATAATTTGCCACCTGAGCTCTCCAATGTAACAACAAGAAATCATGTTTACCAATCGACCATGTATGAGGAAAATAGATACTACAGGAGAAATGCAAGTGTGACAATTTATTATGATTATGGATTATAATGTGATGTAATCATAAGTCCTGGACATCGCATAAATATTAACATTTTTTAGGGTTCTCTGATTCACCAATCCCTCACTTTCTTCTTTGCAAGATTTGCATCTCCATCCACAGTTCTTTATTCATCAAACCATAAACCCTTGGCAACATAGGTGTCCCATTAAAGCCAATATTTGGATATAATGCCAAATATAAAAATTATCTAAGAGATAATAAAAAATTACCAAGAGGAACATGAATTAACAAACAACAAACATAAACATTAAACGTTAACTTAGTTTTTACCCTAAGAAAACCACAATTTTTGGGAAAAACCTAGCCGAACAAAATTTCATTAGATCCCTTGGCCAAAGCTCAGTCCAAGCTAGCCAAGTTGTTGTTCACTACTCGCATCCCTTTTCACCATTAGAATTAAGTATTCCCAGTTTTTTAAGGATCCATTACATGGGAAAATTACCATGGGAAACCAAAAAACCACGGGCCCAAAACTACCACTGTCTTACTCAGCGAACTTTGACTCTTTCCCTGAGTCAAGTTTACCTAACAATTTCAAAATGTTTAAGATAAAGAGCATGCCACTATAACAAGGATCTAAACACTAAAACAAGAATTTGTTGTATAATAAAACAACCATTGTAGCCAATATACCATAAATATTGTTCAATACCATTGAAACAATCAAAAATTATTTCCCAAAACTTATTCACCAGATGTGGATATCAATAGAACCAAATATTGTTGAATATAAAACTAAAATATTGAAAAAAGGAGTATGAAGGGATTCAGTTCTTATCAATTAAATTTTTATTTTTTAAAGTAAAATATAATTTTAATTATCTTAAATTAACAAATAAAATGTGTTCTATTTCAAATAAATAAAATATCATAAATTTGTATTTATTTCAATTGTATAAATAATAATAATAATAATAATAATAATAATAATAATCTAATTTTAAGGTCACATTCAAAATTTCGAAAGGGGTTTGTTATAGACATATTTGGGCACATCAACCCCAAACTTATATGTCAATAAAACAGGGCTCATCAACCCTAAAAGAGTTGTTTCGTACCCTAAAAGAACATAGTCATATGATTACATCATTCCCCAAAAGTTCCATTTGAGAAACCATCCAGAATTGGCCTAAATTAAAACATACTGACAGCTCCACTGGCAAAGTGCGATGCATACTAAGTGGTACATTGCCAAGGTGCGATGCATACTGATTAGGCCTTCTATAGGGTGCGATGGGCGGGGATGGACAAATGTTCGAGATAGTTTGCTAGGTGGTTGCTCATGGAATCTTCTAAAAACTTCTCTTGTGCCACTTGCCTCTCTGAATTTTCCCAAGGATGAGTAAAGGATCCAAGAAATCTCCAAGTGGAACCAATGGTAACAAGTGGAATGACACGAGGATAACGACGACGAGAGAGAGCGGAGACGCGCTGAACGGTAGGTCACGGGAACACTGATTGCTAGGGTTTCTGCAACCTCCCTGCGACGGCAGGCTCTGCCAAAGCTGCCAGAAGAACAGGCGACCAGCGGAAGGACTGGGAGCACCGAATCATGACTTCCCCCTACGGGGCGGAAGGGATTGGGATGCCAATCGACCTCAGCCAGCAAGGACCAGAGGTGACGGCAGTCCCCAATCAGGATTCGAACAGATCTGAAGCGGAGACTACAAAGAAGACCCCCAATGAACAAGATCAGCATGAACCACCAGAGGTAAGCTCCTCTATGTGTAAGCCTGTAGCTACCCATACACCAGAAGTAGAATTTCCGAGCCATTGCATTAACGAAAGAATTCAATACATGAGAGACCATGCCCTCATAGGAAAATTTATAGGGTTATGGCCTACAGAAAGAGCTTTGAGAAATTGGATCAATGTAGTCTGGCATCCAAAGGGAGAAATAACCCTATTATTAAGACCCAAAGGTTTTTTTACTGCTATCTTTAACTAATTGGAAGACAGAAACAGAGTTTTTGAAGGCGGGCCTTATTTTTTCAACTCAGCTGGGCTTTTTCTTCGAGAATGGGTTGCTCGTTTCAATCCAGACAAGGAAGATTTAAGTTATGCTCCTGTTTGGATCAGACTTTACTCCTTGCCATGGGAATATTGGGGGGAAGATTTCCTTAAATCCATAGGTTCAGCTCTAGGAGATTTTGTCAAAGTGGCAGAAGAAACCAAGGCGGTCAGACATACGATACATGCCTCTTACGCACGGATATGTGTCTACATGGACTTGAAGCAACCGCTCCCAGAGAAGATGAGACTCTTTCATGAAGACCATGACTGGATACAAGTATTAGATTACGAACATGTGCCTTTCAGATGCAGAAAATGCCATGTCATCGGGCATCTCTTCCGTGATTGCCCTCTGAATATAAAGCCTCCAAATCAATCCACTCAAGCACATCAGTCACAGGACGGATACACCAAAGTCCCAAATCGACGAAGAGGCAACAAAAAAGCAGCGAATCCTCCCAAGCGGAATCCAGAAGGGAATACCAAACCTTCAACCAGCAACAGTTTTGATGCTCTGGCAAATGCAGAGGACAAGGATGAGGTTATGGAGAACAATAACACACAAAACGCTGAAAAGCCTAAAGCACAAAAAGCTCAACAAGAAGGAAAAAAGAAGGCAACGAGCTCGGATACAGAGAACAACCCAGAAATGGAGATTGATAACAATACCAACAGACAGGAAAAAGGCAAGGAAGTTGCAAACAGATTTGAAGACAACACACAAGAGCCACAAGTTATGGAGATAGACGGGGAGTCTATAGACATAGGGGAGCTTGACATCTTGGGCCTTGAACAAGCCTGTAAAACAGGTAAATTTGATAAAATCACAGAAAAACAGGTAGACAACCTAGTAGAAGTTCTAAGCAAAGCCCAAAAGAAGTATTTGCTGGGTGTACAGAAAGGAAGCCAATGGGACGGCAAATTTCTCTCCAAGGACAGCAAAAAAAGAGGGCGCAAATCGACTCTAGAAAGGACAATAAAGATTGGCGAGGTTCTGGTTGAATCTGGCAGATATGCCAAACTCACCAAATACTTCAACTCTAACCCCAAACTGTCCCAATGAAGCTCATGTCATGGAACATTCGAGGGCTAAATGGCCCCAGGAAAAGGAAAATTCTTAAAAATCTAGTTATGGAAGAAAAACCAACCATCCTATTTGCACAAGAAACAAAATGCAGCTTGACATTCCTGGAAAAATCCGTGGCAAAGGCTTGGCTAGGAGCGCAGGTCACAGCAGTCGAATCTCAAGGAGCCTCAGGTGGACTGGCTATCCTATGGGATGCCAGTAAAATTCAATTACAAAATATTCATGCAAATAAATACTTCATACAAGCAATATTTCATATTCTAGGAACCAATACATACGGACATCTAACCAATGTCTATTTCCCTCAAGAATCTCAGAAGAAGGAGGAAACATTAGATACCCTGTCGCATCTCAACTCTGACAGACAATATCCCCTTTGGCTTGCCGGTGGGGACTTCAACATGATAGCATCTCTAGAGGAAAGGCAGGGAGGGCGATGTAGGATTAACAGAGATGGCTCCCTTCTTAAGGACTTCATCAACAATAACTGGTTGATTGATGTATCCACTTCCAACGGTCTGTATACATGGACCAATAAGAGAGCTAAGCCAATGCAAATCGCTTCCAGACTGGATCGATTTCTTATTTCTGACAATGCAATTCACACAGGAGGAGAATTTTTAGCACATATTGTTCCTTTCTCTGGCTCGGACCATTGGCCGATTGCGCTACAGTGGAATAGACCGGGCATAAGTATAAACAGGCCATTTCGCTTCGAGGCATTCTGGTTGTCTCATCCAGAATTCAAAGAATTCATTCAATTGACTTGGAAAACATGCAATCCGATGGCACCTACAAAAATGGCAAGATTTCAAAAAAAATTAAAATTTCTCAAAGGTGAAATAAAAAAGTGGAATAAAAACACCTTTGGGAACATTTTTAAAGAAAAGGAGAGCCTCATTCAAGAAATCAGAACCATCCAACAAACAATTATCATAGAGGGTAGAACCGAGGAGTTAATGACTAAAGAACAACAAGCGGAAAATAAATTATTAGAAAGGGACATGCAGGAGGAGATTCTTTGGCGACAGAAATCTCGCATCCGATGGCTAAAGGAAGGGGAGAAGAATACTAAATTCTTCCATAAAACCACTGTACAAAGGCGAATGCATAATCAGATTTCCCAACTCACAAATACTCAAGGGGAGATAATAGAGACTCAGGCAGAGATGGAACAGGAATTCTTGCAGTACTTTAAGACCATGTCGCAGGAACCAAACATCAACAGAACAGGGGAGATTGAAACAATAGTCAAAAATATTCCGAATCTGATTATGGAAGAGCACAACACCCTGCTCCTTAAGCCTATTAATCTGGAGGAAGTAGAGGCGGCGGTCAAACTTCTAAAGACAAGCAAAGCCCCTGGTCCTGATGGCTTTACATCAAACTTCTTTCAACACTTTTGGGAGCTGATAAAATGGGAAGTATGGCAACTGGTTGAAGAATCCAGATCCATGAGATGGATGTACCCAGGTCTAAATGCAACTTTCATTGCCCTAATTCCAAAATCGGAGAACTCAAATTCACCCGACAAATTTAGACCAATAGCCTTGTGCAATATCATCTACAAGATTGTTTCAAAGGTAGTAGCGCTTCGACTGAAACCAATACTTCCGCTTATTATCTCTCCAGAACAATCAGGTTATGTGGAGGGTCGCCAGATAACGGATGGGATTATTCTCACCCATGAAATTATCCATTCACTCAAGCAAACAAAGAAACCAGGTATGCTTCTTAAAATTGATTTATCAAAAGCGTTTGACAGCATATGTTGGGAATATATGCAAAAAATATTGCAAGCATTTGGTTTTGATGCAGCTTGGATAAGATGGAT
This sequence comes from Pinus taeda, assembly GCA_000404065.3. Classification (NCBI taxonomy): domain Eukaryota; kingdom Viridiplantae; phylum Streptophyta; class Pinopsida; order Pinales; family Pinaceae; genus Pinus; species Pinus taeda. The sequence continues at coordinate 10,700 of APFE031688651.1, read as the reverse complement.
AAGCAGTCTCATATCATCCTCTTTTTACTCTATTCTTGTCAATGGTATTCCTTCTGCCACTTTTCGTCCTTCCAGAGGCATTCGCCAAGGAGACCCCCTTTCCCCCTTTTTGTTTGTCATTATGGCAGAAGGTTTAGGCCGAAGCCTAAAAGCAGCTATCTCAGAGGGACACCTTAAAGGCCTTTCTCTCCATCAAACTCCCACCACCTCCCATCAACAGTTTGTCGATGACAACATGCTTTTTGGACATTCCTCTGTGCAAGAGGCCCGTTCTCTAATCTCCATTCTTGAAACGTTCTCCAAAGCCTCTGGAGCCCTAATAAACAAATCGAAATCCCAAATCTTCTTCTTCAACACTCCCCCCATCACTCAAAGGGAAATAGTGCGCATAATAGGTTTCTCTATAGAATCACTGCCATCCAAGTACCTGGGAGCACCCCTAATCACCTCAGCTCTAAAGCACTCAACCTGGACCATCCTCCTCGAAAAGCTGGAGACAAAACTATTCCAATGGACTCACAGAGCCTTGAACATGGCAAGCAGAATGGTGCTTATTAAAGTGGTGCTTCAGTCCATGCCGATCTATCTTTTTTCCTTAATGGCAGCGCCAAAAGGGGTATTGAAAGCAATTAGACAGCTTCAACGCAATTTCCTTTGGGGCAACTCAGGACCTAACAGGAAATGGGCTCTTGTAAAGTGGGAGAAAGTCTGCACCCCAAAAATAACCGGGGGCATAGGACTCAGGGATCCGGAACATAGTAATGCAATTATGGGAGCGAAAATCTGGTGGAAATGGTTAAACTACCCAGACACTCCATGGGCCCGGCTATGGCATGCCAAATATGCTAGTAATCTGCCACTGGATGAAATAATAAGAATGACGGAAACAAGTAATGGCTCAGCAATGTGGAATTCTGCTATAAGGCACAGAGAATTAATTCAAAACCACAGTTTCTGGGAGGTAAAGGAAGGTAGCAGTGCAAGATTTTGGACAGATTCATGGCAACAATTGCCTGCCTTGAATACGCTCATCCAAAATCTCCAAGCTCAGGAAATGAATCATATGGAAACGATCAACAACTTCTGGAATTTCCACTCCAACGCAGATCATAGGGAATGGAAACATATCAACCAGATCATACCAAACAGCACGGAAGCCATCAAATCCTCGCTCTCAGCGGAATTAAAGAACAGAAAGATCCTCAAGGAGGCAGGGGAGGACAAATTACGGTGGGGATATGAAGAGAAAGGGATATTCACGGCTAAGGAGGCATACAAACTTCTTTTAAATAATAGACTCAACAAGGATAAGGTATGGGAGAAAATATGGCAGCCGCCAATCTGGCCAAAAATATCAACCTTCCTATGGCTCCTGGCTCATAACAGAATATTGACATGGGACAATCTGAGAAAGAAGAAATTTGCAGGTCCATCCATGTGTTTTAATTGCAAACAAGAAGAGGAAACTACGGTTCACCTAATGTTAAATTGTCCTTTAAGTAGACACATTTGGGAAAAGGTCGCCTTCAGAAGCCGCAAAGATGGTAGAGTGCAGGGAGATATACCCAATACGATCCACACATGGTCCCAATCGCCTTACCAAAGTAAAATCCTTAACACACTTTGGCAAATTGCTCCAGGAATTGTGATGTGGAACATATGGAAAGAAAGGAATCGGAGGATTTTCAGGGATCAAAATCTACCAGTAGAAGAAGTCTGGAAGATCATCCTCAACAACATACAAGAAACTCTATCGATCAAGCACTGGGCTGCCGAGGATCATCCCACTAATCAACAGGAACAAAGCATTTGGAGTAACTGGCAAATAAATCTTCAACCCCCCCAGCTTTCCCAAGTCAATGCAGTCACACATCAAAGATCCCCATCCAAATGGACACCTCCTCCTCTGAACACTTATCTGCTCAACTTCGATGGTGCATCCAAAGGAAACCCAGGTAACACAGGCTACGGAGGTGTGATAAGAAATTCTCAAGGCTGGCCCCTTATCACCTATTACGGATCAATAGGCTGGAACACCAACAACGCAGCAGAACTGGAGGGACTCTGGAGAGGTCTCAAGATTGCACATACTCAAAGGATAACCCCTCTCATTGTGGAAGGGGACTCCCAGGTAATAATAAACATGATCATAAAAATTCAACAAGGCAGGGAGGTCCAGAAGGTGTGTAACAGTTGGAGGTTAGCAACCAGACTTGAGATGCTCCAAACATGGCTCCGGAATCATAATGCACTAGCCTTCACACATATAAGGAGAGAAGGGAATAAAGCTGCTGACTTTCTAGCAAATTTAGGGGTGAACAGAGGAGAAGAATTCTTTGAAGGGTCTCTGCAGGACGTTGCCTCAGATACAGAACTTAAAACCTTCCAGAATATTCTCAACCATGATATGCAAATCAGCAATGAAGACAACCCGGATGCGGGTGTTGGTCAGGCAAGCTTGTGATCTAATCGCTGGCCACGCGGGGATGCGATGGGCAGCTGGCTCCTCATTAACCGAGGCAGCATTAACGCTGGCTCTTAAACGCTCGCCGCCAGCAACTGCAAACATTCACTCCTCGTCCTTATTGAATCGCCTGCCGGACGCTGCAACCCTGTACGCGATGAAGGAAATGGCGTTGATATTTATTTGCAAGGCCCAGTTGCTCAAAACCCAAAACAAAATTCAAGGTGCCGGAGCTGGGCATGAAATCTTTCTTGTTGAGCATCTTAGGGTGGCGAAGCTTAGTCTAACTGCCCTCAAGTTTGCTGTAATGGTACGCAGCAGAGGTGCGCCTCGGCGCGGAGGGAGAACAGGTACTCGCCCGGCTTTCGAAGGCGAGGAGGTGAACTCCTTCGTTCCCAGGGAGGCCATGACAAATTCGTCTTCATCCTCTGAGCAGGACTTCCTGATGCTGCCGGAATCCTACCTGCCTATCCGCCTCAGAATTCCTGGAAGGCTTCTACGCTCAGATGTCATTTTGAATGTTTCGATTTATCTCTCGGAGGCAGCATCTGAAGAAAATCCCTCCTCTTCTCAGGCCCCTATAGAATTACAGTCAAGCGAAATCTTGTTGGGAGACATGGAGGGAAGGGTATTCCATATGCTTCGTCCTCTTTCTGCTATCGCTTTGACGAGTCAGCAACAGCCGGCCCAAGTACAGGAGAATTTGAGCTCTGTCTCTCCAGAGCAAGAAGCTCTGCCTCCGGCTAATAATACCCAGGCCAGAGAGGAAACCCACAGTGCAATTCAGCCGGACCTTGAGGAACAACTTCAATGGGACGAGGAGATGGCCAATTGGCTCAACACATCAAGCCCGAAGCACCTGCCGCCACCGGAGGCGCCCAGTCGCCCGTTCTGAGTCTCCTTGGTCGTTTTTCTCCAGGTTTTAGCCGAGTTCTATCAATGTCTTTTTTGTCTAACAGATTGGTCGTTCCCAGTTCTCTTTCTGGCGTTCACCTGAAGGTTTGTCTGTGTAATTACAGTGTCAATGGTAGAGTTTACAGGCTTAATAGGGTCTGGTTGTTTTTTGTTTTTTGGATTGCAATCCAAGAGTCTGGTTTCTACAAGTCCGCTGTCCAAGAATTACAACAGGGACAATATCTGGTAATAGGGTCTCGCTGGACAGATAGTCGATCTCAGCTGTTTTTGCTAGAGGGCTGGGCAATGCCCCTCTCGAATGATGTAATTCCTGTAAATATTTTCTTTCCTTAATATAGATTAGACTTTACTTAGAAAAAAAAAACAAGTGGAATGACACTAATCAAACCCCATGGATGAATCACACCCTTGCACACATTTATAAATGGATCTCCAATTCAAGAGATCTAAAGGCTAGAATATTGTGAATTGCAAAGAAGTGCTGATAGTTTGTAATTGAGGAAAGAGTATTGTATTGTTGGAGTGATCTTACTATTTCATGAGGTGAAGAGGGATTAAAGCTGGGAGGATGATGTTGGATTAGACAACTGGGTTGAAATTCTCCCTTCAATTAATAAATTTCTTTAAGTTTTCTTCCATATGATTATTCAATTATGAATGTTATCATTTGTGAATGCTATCATTTGTTCATTATATATCTGATTTTATAATGTTTATGTTGTAATAGATCACGATAATTTGACGGTTCTTTGTTGCTGTACTTATCGAGGTACTCTCCAAGCATGTTAAGTACAGGGAGGAGTTGCTCGATATGTCAAAGGGAAGAGAGAGAAAGCAAGGGATTAAGCGGAAGTTCCAGGTTGGTTCCATTATCTTTCTCTTATCTGTTACACATAGAAGAAATCGTTGAATTTCTTTAAACTGTTGTTTCTAGGGTAGTTGCCAAACCTAGAGGGCTAGTCGTTCGACAAGACACTAGTTTTCCCAGAAGCAAATTAGTGAATCCACTGGGGAATGAGCAGATGTTTGTTTGTTGTTATTGTTTGTTTTATAAACTATAGACCGAGCCTGAAGTCAACCAGGTAGCCTTTGAATTGCTCTTGCTCTGCAATTGCATAGTAGATTAATGCTGCTTCAATCAATCTCTAGTTTAGTTTATGAATTAAACATTTGACTTATAAGCACATCTAGATGCCCTTTTGGTAGCTTAGTAACCTCTCAAGACATTCCTTTATACTTTTCTCTTTATTTTTCATCAAAACTCCACTTAACTCATTGAAAACAGCTACACATTTGAGCCAAAACCCATTTCAGTTGCGCTCCCTAAACCATCACACTGTCTCCCAATGTAACTCAGTATGCATCACACCTCCCGAGTGTGGTAAGTGCGATGCATCTCTGTTTCTGTGAAGCCCAGGTGTGATGACTGACTGAACTCTTTTTCCATTCTAGAAATTGAGGATTTTTTGACCCTGTTTTCAGTTTTGTTTAGTTGTTTTGCTGCTTATGAACAGTGCCTCCTTACTAAAGCCTACTTGCATCACATAGATCAACCTCCATTAGATTGGGATTAGTGAATTTTTTTGTGTATTTGTTCATCATTTACAATCCTTTGTCGAAAAGTTGTTTAAATCGATTTGTCGCTTTGGTACAAAAAGTGTCGTAATTGTCGTTTTGTGTCGAAAAGAGAAGTGTCGTGAATTCTTCCTTCCTTTGATAATAGATTTAACTTTTCCTGATGTATTTTATTTGATTTATTTATATTCTAAGTGTCGAAAGCTTTTTTTATTCAAAATTGAAAAGTGTCGTGGAGTCTTCCTTTCTTTTTTGGAAAAGCAATTGTCGAAAATGTCATTTTGAATGAAATAGTTCAGATCTTTGCTGCATTTAGTTTTTCTTTTAGCATTTTTCACATTAAGGAGAATGAAAACAAATACATGCATTTACATTTAGCATTTTTTAGATTGCGTGTGAAAATATGATTTAGGGAAATGCACTCGTCTGTGCTCTTTGCTCTTTGTTTAAAAGCACTGTAATTTTCTTTCCCTAGTAGCTAGGATTTTCATTGCTCAAAATAAACAAAGATTGTTTATCATTGTAGATTGCATTTTAGGAATTTCAAATCATCATCACA
>APFE031688650.1:5265-27697 GCA_000404065.3 Pinus taeda | reverse complement strand
AGAATGGAGGGTCATTTGTAGGTTAACTGTTCATGAGAGAAGCTTATGTAAAATTTCATTCTTTTATTAATAAATTGCCTGAAGTGGCCGCATTGGCTTAGGCCGTGGACTGTTTCCCTCTTTGAGGGTTTTAACCTCATTAGAATACTGGTGTATTGATCTGTGATCTGTTTGTGAGCGGTGTCCTTTGGTGTTATGTCTGAGGAACTTACCCTATAAATTCCTACACCTTTCTTTGTTGGTTGTAACGACTGTCGCATCTACTGTGGATTATTCCATTAGATGTTAGACAAGTCCTTTTGGTTCATGCATGTCTCTTTCTAGGTAGTACAATTACCTCTCGCTTTGAGGGTCACACCACACCCCCCCTCCCCCTTTTTGAAGTAAAAGAAACTAGACACAGTTGCGTTGCACACTCACCTTGCTTTTCGAGGATACGATTGCATCACTCTCTTGTTATGACAACTCGAGCCAAGGAAAATATTTAAGGATTTGGAAATTGGGCCTTTATACTGGATGGGACTCCTACAAAACAATGTGAGGTCTAATTGGGACTTCATATCGGGGAGATGCCTTAATGTTGGTGGCTCTAGCACCATCAACATCTTCCTAGCTTCCTTGTAGGTTAATTCCTAGATTATATTAACACTATTTCTATTATTGCTATATTTCTGAAGAAAAAAAAATGTATTTTTATCCTCCAATTTAAACCCAGTAACCCTACTCTTGGGCCTCCACTTTGTTTCCTTATCCATGAGTAACTTTAACCTTTTTGGACTCCAAATCCTTCACAATGACACTATCCTCATCATTATGCTAACATTCTATATTAGTGTAAATAAATTATTATAGGTTCTGTTAGATTCCTATAACAATAGGTTTCATTTTTCATGATTGACAGTGGAAGTGCTAAATATGTTCATCCCTTCATGCTGCAGAGGTTCCATATTTTGTATACAGGAAAAGAAAATTAAAAGATGAAAAGAGGGTATGCCTTAAAAGAATAATCAAAAGATAAGAAAATCAATTGGTCAGAAAAAATAATGAAAATGAACCCCAAACCAAAGACCAGGAAAGTGGCTAGTTAAAATGTCACTGCTATCTTATTTTGCAAGATCACCATGTGAAAGTACTGCTGCTTATTACATTTGGTGGATGGCCCAACAGTTCAATCTGGACCATGCCATGTTTTGAATTGTTGTTGTAGAAAAGAGAAAGAATATCTATCCAAACAGTTCAAGCTTGGCAGATGACTAGCTAGGTAGAGAATTTAAGGAGCCCAACTGCTTAATCTGGGCCCTTCGAAGAGATAAGGGTACATTTAGATAGGAGGACAGTCAAAAGAAAAAGAGGATAATCAGGGTTTGCCAGTTCAAGTGCACCTAATGCAAAGGAAGAAAAAATGTTAGGTGTATTAGGCTGGGTAGGTAGTTTGAGGTTGCAAAAACAAGGTTATCATTACTTTTTATCTTGTTAGCAAGGACTCATCTCGTTTATGGCATTGGCACCATGGCAGTTGTTTGAAGGTACAACAAGGAAGTATGACTAACTTCCCCTTTCATTCCCCCATAAATCATTCAATAACATCCCCTCAAGGACCTTGGGATTTGCCCAAATAGTCCAGTTTCACTTTATTCTTATTAAAAACCAAGTTGACATTTGAGTTAACTTAGTGAAAAGAAGCCACATTTCTTGTGTAAAGTTGATCTTTCCACAATCCATTCATCTCTCTATGCTCAAGCTTCCATTCTATAAACTTAGCATGCATCCATTCCTTTTCATTCCATAAAACTCATATTAACATCTAACCCTATTATCTAGCTCCCTAAATCATTTCCCCACCCCTATTCTACAAGAAACTATATAAAAACCCCAAAAAACACTAAATATTCCTCCCCATGGAAACTATAGCTATATAAATATAAGTTGGGAAACATTAGGTCCATTTGGGACCCATTGTTAGCCCCTCTGCATTCGTTACCCTTGGGATTTATTTAACTTCTGGTTAAATAAATAACCATATTAAACCCCCCCTGCGCATGCATTACATTTGGGTTTCATTGATATTTGATCAATGAATAACCATGACCCCGAGCGCACATTTAACCTGTAAACTAAGGTTCTAACCCGCCGATACTATGCAATAATTAACGTTTATCGGGTGTGCTTTTCTATTAAACCCCGATCGTTTTGCCCTCCTGTCCATCGTAGGATCGGCTCTCCCAGATCCAATGGTCTGCATGCATATCGGACACCCCTTCGTAATGATACGATAGTATCCGATGGTCGACGATTTCACCGTCGTACACTAGGACAGCTGTCGGCCTCCTATTACATCGGGCTGCCCCTGACACATACCACTCCCGTACCAAAAGCGTTCCGATGCAAACTGCTTACTGCCCTCCTCGCTTGCCTATGTCACCACATGACGTTGCCACCACATCGCCTGCCACTGCACTGTACCTGCGACATGTCACCCGCTGATGCCATCACCCTGCCACCATGTCATGTGCCACGTCAGCGCTTACGTCAGCTGCCACATCATCTTCCGTACCCGCTACACGAAAAAAAATACATCATGATGACATCATCCGAGAAAAGCGCCAAAAGGTCCAAAATTGGTTAAAAGTCATGAAAACGATGGTTTTTCGTATATTTCTGTTTCGTTGTATTTACAAAGAACGTGCATGCAATTTTCGCTATTTCACTCCTAGAGCTTCTACAGCCTATCAACCTGCAATTCAACTCCGCAGCCCGACTCCATAGCTCGACCTGTACCTGTCAAGTATCCTCAGTGCCCTCATAAACATGTATTTACCCGATTTACACCCGAATGCCCTATTTTTATACTTCTCTACTTATAATTTCCAAATGAACCTGTGATTCCTCCCAACGGCGCTCCTACCAATCACTCCCTGTCTGACATTTCTCATTTGAGCTGGTAATTCACTGCAAGCATGCAAATTTGAACTAATTTCCTCTGCAAACAAGCTATTCCTACACTCTGTTCACCCATATCCGCCTACAAACTCCACGAATCGCTAAATTATTGAGTCAAATTACTCTAGTGCCCTGTTTCCGACTGGTTGTAACCTATTTTCCTAAAGGGGAATCCTCAATTTCCCTTTCCCTCTGCAAAATTGTGCCCCTTCGGGTGAATTTCAACTCTATCCTGTCGGCATTCAATTCACAGAGCCTATAATTTGGCAAATTTATGTAAAATACCCAGTCTGAGTGCTGCAACTTTGTGTTTTGCCATAAACTCTATACAGTGAGGTCCATTTGAAATAAAAATTAGTTTTTATGCCTGTCACAATATCCTCTGAGCTTGAACTCTACTTCCTGTTTCTGTTTTACATCTACATTGCAATCAATACCAGCAGTATAAGATATGGAGACTCTAGTAGCCTTGAACATTGCTTCTTTGAATGCTCCACACATGGACTTAGAGTGGCTACCATTAGCAGACAGAGAATTTCAGATCAAAGATATGATGGGCCTTACTTCTCACCTCAAAGTTGTGTGCCAATTCAAACACAATCACAGGAATAACACTGATATTCTAAGAATTTGGCAATCCGGTATGCCCATCTATTACCTACCATCAGTCAATGTGCTACCTAAATTCATTCATTTATTCCATGCACACTATGAGCCCACTCTGAGAGAGATTCTCAGTCCAGATGGATTTGTGCTCTTCTATATCACCCCTCAATCCATAAATGAAATGCTGAACTTTGAGCCTCCTCAGCCTCTGGTTCCCCTCACGATGAAACTCTTGCTGGATCAGGGTGCAAGGCTCTCTAAGGAAGAAATATCAAGAGATAATCAGCTGTTTATGGATCGACAGTGCCAATATGATCATTATCCTCCCTATCATCAGGCCTCATTTAATGAAACATGCAAGCTCATGGTGGACATGATTTCATACATTCTAGGATGCAAAACAGGAGAATTTGTGGATGAGACTGTATTTTATCTCTTAACCATATTCACTCCAGGGCAGCCCCCTGCTGTCATGTATGACTATGCCACATTCATAGCAAACAAGATACAAGAAAAATTCATGATGATGGAGAGAGAAAGAGTGTTTAAATCCACCTCTTATATTTACCACCTGCTGCTCTACTATCACCTAAATAGTTTCAAGGTTCCTCTCAGGATATTAGACCCAAAAGGAGAGAGGAGATCTGTTATTTATTGGATCTCAGTTTTCCATGAAGTCCACTATTCTTCATACACATATTGTGAGTTTATTGACCTATTCATTTATCCAGCTACTTTCCTATTAATGGTGACTCCTCCTACCAGACTTACTGCTGAAATGCAAAGGATCTTGCATCTTTCTAAGGGCTACAACATTGGTGATTGGTACTTCTACCAAAACCACACAGTGATCAGAATTTATGGCTATGAGTTGTCTCCCTGTAAGCTGCCAAGCTATGTCCCTATGAGACTTTTTGCCTTGGAATATTTCAGGCAATTCAGTAATGCAGACTTGACCCATTTCCATGGGGAAAACAAGAAGGCACAACTTAAAATCAGACACCAGTTGGGTCCCTTTGTTTTCAACAAAAGGGAAGAAGCATGGAAGGATGCAAACAACATGCTAGGACAAGAACTCATGTTGAAACATAGCTTCTACTAGGCACCATATGACCCTGAACACTTCATAAGCCTCAGAAGAATCAAACACAGGCTTTCAGGATATGTGCACCAGCCAATCCCCCACATTGAACAATATGCCAATCAACTAGAATGGGTAGAGGGCACCTTAGATGATGAAGAGCTCACTCAAGAAGAAAAATTAGAGAGAAAGATGAAGGAAATTGAGAAAAGAATTGACCTCGATTATGTTCCACAAGTCACCTTCACACAACCTCAACCAGTGGGAGCAAGCACATCAACTGCTACTTCAAGGCAGCCAGCTAAGGAGGCCATATCATCAGCAGAAAAGGGCAAAGAAATTGAACATTCTGAACAGCAAAGCACAATGGAGGAGCAACCATCCTCAAATCTGGAAAAGGGTCAAGAGCAAAGCCCTTTAACACAAACAAAAGCACCTGAAATCCCTGTGCTGCAAACTCCTCACAATGAGGAAAGAGGTAAAAAGAGGGACAGAACAGATGGTATACCCACAGGGACATCCACAGACCAGCAAGGAGAAAAAAGGCAGAGGCTAAACCCCTATGCCAAGGAGGAAATCACAAAGGAGACCATAGGAAACATCAGGGGTGAGGGGACTTCTGAGCAGTAGGTCCCTCCTATTTTGGAAACATCGGCCATCTCCTTTCAGCAGGAGCAAGAGAAACAACCAGGTGGGGAGGTTTCATCCTCCAAACAGTAGACCCAAAGGGGCCCGGATATAAAAAAGGCATTCAAAGAGATTAAAGCTAGAAACGAGCCTATAAGGTTTCAGCTTTACAACCAGTTAATGAGAATGGCTCCAACAAATCAACAACGGCTAATGGCAACCTATGATATGGAAGCTAGGATGATGACTCGTAGTCACTTCAGGCCTACTACAAAGTAGCCACAATTAGCTGCAGACTACATCAGAACCAATCTGGAGGTCCTGGAAAAATATATACATCCTTTAGACTAGATTGAGTTACATAAGCAGATGGGAGAAATGGTTTATTCTACACTGGCAGACAAGGCTCTACTGGCCCATAGATTGCAGAACTCCTTATATAATACTTCTGCTCAGTTAGAGTTGGAAAATGCCTCATCATTGGCCAAGGATAATAGGATAAAATCTTTGGAGGAGATCATCATAGAGTTGGGACATGATCCCAAGGATCCCAAAGGCACCCAGGCCTTGATTAGAAAAAAGGAGGAAGAAATAGTAGGATTGAGAAAACAAATGAAGCTGTCAGTCACTATACATCCTTAGACTGCAGAAGTGGCACAACGATGGGAAGTAGAGGATGTGGTAAGTCTACTTATGAGGATGAATAAAAGAATATTAGAAACAGAGAAACCATTGAAGGAAGCTTAGCGAGGGAAATGACCAAAGTTGGCCTCTTAACCATTCCAAACTGCTCCAATAGTAACAGCTCCAATAATTATAGCTCCTTCAACAACAGTTACTACAACAACACCTCCCCCAGGTTCAACTTCAGCAACAGGTGCATCAACTTCAGCAGATCCAACAACAGCAGCAGTGCAAGAGGCTAACTTGAGCATGGAGGCCATGATGGAAGAGATTAAGGCTCTAGAATTACAAATGGCAGAGATGAAGGAAACAAAAGAAAAGCTAGCCAAGATTGAGGCTAGTTATGATAAGTCAAAAATGACAGTTACTGAGAAAACCAGGGAAGTAAATGCCCTAGAAAATAAGATAAAGGCCTTGGAGAAAGACCTCACTCTCCATAGAACCCTGACTGAGATAAAAACAATCTTATGGAATGAAATTGGCCAATCTCTTGCTGAACAATGAACATGAATACAAACCATTTTTTACCAAATAGAATTGATGATTGTAGCTCAGCATGAAACTCATAAAGCCAGAACATTACTAGCAGATAAACTTGAGCAAGCCAATCGATTGATTCACTTTTTGAATACTAGTACTGGTGACCAGCTGGCAGCACTAAACATCCAGAACAGGACAAAGACTATAGTAAGAGTCAAGAAAGTGTTGACCATGAGAAATTTTGTCCAAACTATAGAAAGGAAATGCCAGGAAATGGAGTTAGAGGTAAATTATTTTAGATAGAGGCTGGCAAATTTGCAAACTAAAGGTTTACCCAGCCTGGTTACTAGTGCTGGAAGGCTACTAAAATAGGAACAATATGCAAATAGGCTGAGTACCTTCGTACAAAATCAAATCACAGCATCATCAAGCAGTACAGAAGAAGCAGTCCCTCCCACAGGGCAGAGTTTATATGACAAGCTGGAGGATTTGTTTTACATAGAGCATGAGGTAGCACACCTTTTTCCAGTTTGGCCGAATTATTATACCTACACTGAAGTTGATGAAACATTATACAAGTTAAGAAAACATCAATTTCCAACTGAGGATTGGTGGCAAAGTCTGCTTCAGATTTTAAAGTAGTTTGATTCTCTTCTCATTTATTGTCTGCATGAGCAAGTTGCATTATATGGCTCAGCTACCAGAAAATTCAAATTAACAGTGGGTGAAATTCGCGCTAATATTCAAAAGCACAGAACAGGTGTCAGAGGACAACACTATAGGACAACATTTCAAGGAAGCGGTCACCCACCGACAGCCAGAGTCAAAAGGTCAACAGCACACAGGATACCTGCCACAACGAGTAAAGAGCTTTTAATTCCTTAGTTATGGCTGCACGATTTTTCCACAAATAGTTATTGATTATGTCAGAGTAGATGGATACATTGATGTCCAGATATTTCCCTATGGGATATTTTGTAAAAACTCCTATATATACTTGTAAAAGAGTTGTATTGAGGGTTGATGATTTCTTCTTTCTGAACTGTGCTGTAACATATCAGACTGTGTTAATACAAATGGCCGTTGAAGTTCACTGTGTCTGAATGATCTGAAGGTGGATTGGATGTTTTGGGACTTGCTACAGAATTCCTGTGTCATGCTATGGAACAATAAGTTATACTAAACTGTGTTTTATGTTCTCTATTTTCGTAAATCTCATCTATGTTTCATGATCTTGGTAACAGAGAAAAAGAATAGCATAGGATTTGTTTGAATGCACCTTTTGTTCAATCTCTGCTATTAATTATGTTTTCTTTAGGATTAGTCATGGATATGAATTCTTAACTGCTCATGTTTGCACTAGTTCTCTCATTTTGAATATTGTTTAGGAATCCTTAATTGCTCCTACACAATATTTACACTTTCCCTTTGCTAGTATAATGAAAGATTCTTGATTGCCTTTCATTCCCTAACTTCATTCCATCATTTCCAGATTTGAAAATTGTTTCTAGCCTGCCTATCCTACTCTGTAGCACTACCTTTTCACCAAGAAACTCTTTCAACGATTACGCTTTCAGTGACTCCATTGCCCAATGGAAAAAACAGTTATACACTTGCATCCCAATTTTGTTTGAGATCACCCTCCAACAAACTTAAAACCAAACCATGTTCATCATAACTAGCCTAAAACACTTCAAAACAAAGCTAAATTACAAAGAGATAGCCCTCTTTGGTTGCAGGTAGGCTAGGACCTACAGCTAAAAGATTGGTTAGTGGTTACCTTGGCTGTATTCCCTATAGGAAGCAGGGAACAACCTGAGTGATAACATCATTGGAGACTCCACTGGGGAGAATCAGTTTCCCTGTTTCAACATAATCAAAGAAGATATCAAGCTTCCTATTTTTCAAAAGAATCTCCTGTGATTATAAAACATTCACAAAAAAATACCAAAAAACTAAAGCTAGAAGCTGGCTCCAAAGAAGAAAACGTGTTACACAATGTCAAATCCTGACCCCGATCCTCCAGTTGTTTTTGAAAATCCCAATTTAATTCCTAAGATCCTTAGGAAATAAGAGAAATAAGAAGATTTTGTTGATTCAAGTCCTGAAGCAGTTCAACAAAGCTATATTCCAACCCCTGCTAAAGCCTCATTTTGTCCTCACATTACCCCCACTTCTACTAGTTCTTCATCCACCTGTCAAAGCCCATTCTCTACTCCCCCATCTACTACACATATATCTACCATCATCCCTGCTGTTCCAGTTGTCCCATTTCTTCCTATTGTCTCATTTATTCCTATAAGTATGGCAAGTCATTATGCTCCTTTACAACTACCTGCAAATCCAGGGGCCATGCCTCAGGATTATCAAAGTAAGATCACTTCTTTTGATGGTGCTGGTTCCTATACAGCCCAACAGCACACCAAGAAGATGCAGGACTATTTTGAAAACTATAAAATTGATGATGATGGTTTAAGGATGAAGATCTTTGTTCAAAGTCTAACTGGTGATGTAAGGACCTGGTTTAGGTCCTTTATTGCAAACTCTATAGCTGATCCTGAGGCCCTATATCAAGTCTTCTTAAACAAATGGGAAAAGAAGAAAGACCCTTTACATATATTAATTGAGTATGACAATTTAAAAAGGGGTCCACAAGAGACTGTTCAAGATTATTGTGCTAGATTTAACAATACATATAATGCTATCCCACAAAACCTTAGACCTCCACCTGACTTAGCCTTGATCAAATTCCCTGATGGATTTGATTCAGACATGGCATACCAGCTGAGGGAAAGAGCCCCTCCAAGCCTAGAAGACATGCAGAATGTAGATGTTAGTGTAGAGGCAAACCTAATTGCCAAACGAACTGGGCTAGAACTGAAAGAAGAACAACATTCAAAGAAGAACCTTCAGCATTTGAGCAAAAACTTGATGAAATAATCAAAGGAATGGATAGATTGGGAGATTGGGTAGAGACCATTGAAAGAAAATCATCCTGGGAAGGGCAACCAAGTAACTCAACAAGGACTCCAAACTTCAGAAAAGGTCAAAACCATACTACTGGAAGGACTGGACCTGATCAGAATATCAGACTTCCATTTCAAGAGAATTATGCAGAGGCCTCAACCTCAAGTGAACCAACAGAGGATCCACATATTAACTTAATGGGCCTAGGTAGTGAACAACAAGTTTTCCTAACTCAAGATGACCAAGAGGCCCATGAATTCAATCAATTTCAAACCAAATCTGGAGAGTCATTTGATTTTAGAGAAGGCTATGATGCAGCAGTCTATGAGGTTCATAAGCAGTACAAATTGAGAAGTAGAACCATAGATGTGCCTCAGCCTACCAATCTGAAAGATACTAAACAATTGAAGAAAACAAAGGATAAAGTTGTCTCAACAGAATCCTCTGATAAAATACACCCAATGGAAGTCACTGTGGAAGATGTATCAGACTTACAGCCTTCAAGAAACCATTCATTCACACCCCATTCTCCAACAGAAAATTTGAATGACCCTCCAGAAAATAATGACAAATCATATGTACCTGATAACAGTACCCATAACCGAGAGAAAGTCAAAGAAAGCTCAGCTGATAAAGAGAAGCTTACTGCTCTAAATGTAAAAAATCAGATAGAAAAACCTTTTAACTTAGAAACAGAAATTGGCAAGCTGAAAATTGCCATTCCTCTCTCTGAATTGGCCAAACATGAAGTTTATAGACAACAAATCAATAGGTCACTACAAATATTAGAGAATAGGGATGCAGTCAATGTTTTGGATGATCAACCAGAACTAATATTTGGTCCAGAAGGCAATGGCAAATCAGTAGATGGAGGTGCTCCTCCATTCTATGTGAGCTTAAACACTCATGAAAAAATATTGCACAATGCAATGTTTGACTCAAGTGATTCCCATAATCTAATGCCCAAATCAGTAATGGAAAAGCTAGACCTAGACATCACAAGGCCCTATAAGGACTTATTTTCATTTGATTCCAGTCAGGTCAGGTGCCTAGGCCTAGTTAAAGATCTTTTTGTTTCTTTAGTCCAATATCCAGCTAAGACAATCTTGATGGAAGTGGTGGTAGCTGACATTCCACCTAAGTATGGTATGCTTTTGTCCAAATCTTGGGGTGCCAAACTCCAAGGATCCTTGTAGCTAGACATGTCCTATGCCACAATTTCAGTCTTTGGCCAGCCAAAGAGATTATACCGAGAAACATTGATGAAATATGTGGTTAGCAGTCAAGAAAAGCCCCTAAACTTCCCCATCTATTCTATTCACTCTCACATGGATTCGTTTATCTTATACAATGCTGACATGTGTCCCAAAACTGATGTCAAATTCCTGAAAACAACAAAAACAGAAAGCATGAATGAACAATCTAGTGCCCTAGATCAAAAAGGTTTTGATGTGATTCATACTACAAAACAAAATGACATATCATATGAGTTACAAAACCCAAACCTGCCTACTGAGAAAACTTGTAAAACTATTAAAGCTAGCCATAATCATGAAATCTTATGGTACTTAGAGTTCGATGGGTCAGTGAATAAATTGGGAGCAGGGGTAGGTGTTTGGATACATAACATGCAAAATGACTATGCTCAAGGTCATGCATATAGGCTAAATTTCAGATGTACAAACAACATGGCTGAGTATGAAGCCCTCCTATTGGGTCTCAAACAAATTAGAAGTCTAGGGGCAACTAAGATTTCAATTTTAGGGGACTCAGATTTAATTATACAACAGATAAGGGGAAATTTTGTTACAAACGATATCAAGCTAAGGTCTTACAAGGGGGTAGCAATTGAATTACTTAACAACTTCTTAGAATTTCAGCTCACTAAAATTCCAAGAAGTCACAACTTACATGCACATAGTCTGGCAACTTTTACCAGCACTTGTAAACTTCCTTTTGAGCCCAATCACCACTTATTTGTTGAGATCAAACATAGGCATGCTATTCCAGATAATGTAAAAAATTGCTAAGTATTTGAGAATGATACACAAATAAATAATTTCTTGACAATGAAAGAAGAATTCTCAAATATAAACATAGACACAAGCACTATTGATGATCAACAACAAGTTGACAAAGTTGAGCCCGGTATATCAGTTAAAACAACAAATCTGATTTTGCATCCAACAATCTTTGACTATGCAAACTTACAAAAGCTAAAACAAACAGATTTTGGTGAAATGATTGAGGAAGAATCTGAAGTAATTGAACTAAAGGATAATTTACTGCCCACAGGTTTAACTCCCTTAGACGATATTTTTGATTCAAATGACATTCCTAGAAAGCCAAAAATGCAAACCTTAGATGCAGAAATTGAGGAATGTAACATTGGGACCATAGAAAATCCTAAAATGATAAAACTTTCTAAAACATTACCTCCTAACAAAAAATTGAAATACATTGAGTTGTTTAAAGAGTTCCAAGATGTGTTTGCATGGAGTTATGAGGGCCTCAAATCCTATGACACTTCTGTTATCCAACACACTATACCCTTGAAAGAAAATCAGAAACCTTTTAAACAAAAGCTGAGGAGGATTAATCTAGTCCTTCTTCCCCTGATGGAAAAAGAAGTTAAACGAATGTTTGAAGCCGGAATCATTGCACCTATCAGATTTTCTGAATGGATTTCAAATCTAGTACCTACTAAAAAGAAAACTGGAGAGATAAGACTTTGTGTTGACTTGAGAAATTTGAATAAAGTCTCCCTCAAAGACCACTACCCCTTACCAAAAATGGATCATATCCTGCAAAGGGTAGTAGGAGCTTCAAGGATTTCCTTGTTAGATGGCTTCTCAGGATTCAATCAGATCTTAGTTCACCCAGATGATCAAGACAAAAAATCCTTCACAACACCCTGGGGAACTTTCAAATATGTCAAAATGCCTTTTGGACTCAAGAATGCAGGAGCCACATTTCAGAGGGCAATGGACATAGCCTTTGCTAAGGAAATCCATGATTTTTTAGTCATATACCTTGATGACCTTACTACTTTCTCACAATCAGACCAAGAACATTTAAAACATCTAAGACAAGTGTTCCTAATTTGCAGAAAATATGGCATATCCTTAAACCCAAAGATATCACTGTTTGGCCTAGAGGAGGGCAAACTCCTAGGTCACATAATTTCAGAAGATGGAATAAGAATAGACCCGGACAGAATTCAAGCTATCCTCCAAGTCCCTCATCCAAGAAACATCAAAGAATTACAAGCTTTTTTAGGCAAGATCAATTTCCTGAGAAGGTTCATTCCCAACTTGGCCCAGCTGATAAGATTACTAAATAATATGCTCAAGAAAGATTCTAAAGTCAAATGGACAATAGAAGCCAAGCAGGCCTTTGAAGAAATCAAGATAGCTTTGACAAAAACTCTTGTCCTTACAAGTCCTAGGTTTGATAAAGATTTTATGGTCTTTTCCTTTGCATATGAGCATACTATTGCTGTTATCCTATTACAAAAAGATGATTCAGGACATGAGAAACCCATTGCTTTTTTCAGCAAAGTAGTTAGAGATGCTCCCTTAAAATATAAAATCATGGAAAAACAAGCATATGCCCTAGTAAAAGCCATCAAAGATTTCAGAGTCTACATTTTGTACTCTCACTTGAACTGGCAAACCCTAATTATCCTCTTTTTCTTTTCACTGTCCTCCTATCTAAATGTACCCTTATCTCTTCCAAGGGCCCATATTAAGCAGTTGGGCTCCTTAAATTCTCTACCTAGCTAGCCATCTACCAAGCTTGAATTGTTTGGACAGATATTATTTCTCTTTTCTACAACAGAAATTCAAAACATGGCATGGTCCAGATTGAACTGTTGGGCCATTGACCAAATGTAATAAGCAGCAGTACTTTCACATGGTGATCTTGCAAAGTAAGATAACAGTGACATTTTAACTAGCCACTTTCCTGGTCTTTGGTTTGGGGTTCATTTTCATTATTTTTTCTGACCAATTGATTTTCTTGCCTTTTGATTATTCTTTTAAGGCATACCCTCTTTTCATCTTTTAATTTTCTTTGCCTGTATACAAAATATGGAACCTCTGCAGCATGCAGGGATGAACATATTTAGCACTTCCACTGTCAATCATGAAAAATGAAACCTATTGGTATAGGGATCTAACAATGGCTCCACTTAGGGATTGCTTTTCCTGGTGAAAAGCCAAGAACAACAGGTCAGATTGCCTTATTTTCAATTCTTGTTGTATTATGAAACTTCCTTGTCCTGGAAACCTTTAATTCGATCTTTGTAGCTTGTATGCAATTTTTTTAAGCTGATCTGTGAAAAATTACAGCTTTGTCTCTTGCTGGTATCTCTGAGTGCTTATCAGTCATGTTTCTACTTCCCAAGACTTCCCTTTGATTTGTTTGTGGTGCTTTCAACATATACACCAAACTTGGTGTAATTCCTTGACTTTTCTTCAAAATTTGCTGCATTTGTTTCCTTACCTAACTGCTGCAAATGGAAAATGTTGAAAATACAAATATTTATGTACAATATGTAGTTGTGTTATCTACATCTAAGGGGATCAAAATAATGTTTGAGCATTCTCCCATTGACTGGGCCTTCTTCAGTATCTGTGCCATCCAAACTCTTAAGAAAATAGGTGTTGTTACCTTGTACAACTTGAATCACAAATGGTCCTTTCCAACGAAAATCAAATTTTCCATGTTTCCCTTTATCTTCCCTCCTGGAGTCCCATTTCAGTACTTTGTTCCCTGTGAAAAAGTCTTCAGCTTTTGTTATTTTATCAAAGATCTTCTTGAGTTTATCTTGTAACACCTGAGTTCTGAGATATACTTCTTCTCTTGTCTGCTGCAAGTGTATTGTTTGATTGATCCTTCTCTGAATGTCATTAGGCTCTGCTTGTATTTCTTGCAGCAACTTGGTCACAGGGATTCCTAAAGAAGAGGGGAATCTTGCCTCCATTCCATAAATCAACTCATATGGGCTTGTTCCAATGGATCTTTTGGTGGTCAACCTGTCTGCCCATAATGCATTGACAAGTTTTTTGTGCCAATTCTTTTTGTTCTCTTCCAGGATTTTTTTGATAATGTTGATGAGGCTCTTGTTAGATGATTCAGCTAGACCATTACCTTGAGGGTAATAGGATGTGGAATGACCTAGGGTAATATGGTATTTGCGACAAAAATTGATCATTCTTTTGGACTTAAAGGAAGCTGCATTGTTTGTAATGATCTTTTCTGGACAGCCAAATTTGGATAGAATATTGGTCTCTAAGAATTGTATGATGATTGAGTCATTGGCTTGCCTACTAGGGATGGCCTCTATCCACTTGGTAAATTAATCTGTGGCTGTCAAAATCCATCTATTCTGGCCAGAAGATTAAGGGTGAATCTCCCCAATGAAGTCTAGACCCCATTGTTGAAATGGCCTTTCAGTTGAAATAGGTTTAAGGGGCAGAGGTGGCAGCTTTTTCTTGCCTTAAAAGATTTGGCATTTATGGCAAGACATTAGAAATTTTTTAACATCAGCAAACAGGGAGGGCCAATAAAATCCAGCCCTTAGGATTTTATCAGCTGTTGATTTCCAATATAAGTGTCCTCCACAATCTCTTGCATGAAATTCCTTGAGGACTTTCTCAGTTTCATCAAAAGTTAGGTAATTAAACAAAATTCCTTCATGATTTTTCCAAAACAATACATTATCTAAGATGCAAAACCTTGAAGCTTTCATTTTCAAGAATCTCTTTTTGGTTTTGGATAACCCTGGAGGAGCTTGCATGTTTAACAATACAAAACATATGTCAGTGTACCAAGGTGATTGTAAAAAGGCTTGGTTGATCTGTGGAGTCACCATCTCCTGTTCGTTATCCAGTTCATTGATGTCTAGGGCTTGAAAGTTGGTTTCAGTCATTAGTTTAGCTAGCCCTTGTCCTTTTATGAGTTTTTTTGGCTTTATCTCATTGTCATATTCTAAAATGTTGGCTATCCATTTGCCTCTTTTTCCTTCAATTCCTTCTTGAGTAAGAATGTCTTTAACCACTGCATTAGGAACATAGGCAATTATATGCACCCAACGCAAAGGAAGAAAAAATGTTAGGTGTATTAGGCTGGGTAGGTAGTTTGAGGTTGCAGAAACAAGGTTATCATTACTTTTTATCTTGTCAGCAAGGATTCATCTCATTTATGGCATTGGCACCATGGAAGTTATTTGAAGGTACAACAAGGAAGTATGACTAACTTCCCCTTTCATTCCCCTAGAAATCATTCACTAACATCCCCTCAAGGACCTTGGGATTTGCCCAAATAGTCCAGTTTCACTTTATTCTTATTAAAAACCATGTTGACATTTGAGTTAACTTAGTGAAAAGAAGCCACATTTCTTGTGTAAAGTTGATCTTTCCACAATCCATTCATTTCTCTATGCTCAAGCTTCCATTCTATGAACTTAGCATACATCCATTCCTTTTCATTCCATAAAACTCATATTAACATCTAACCCTATTATCTAGCTCCCTAAATAATTTCCCCACCCCTATTCTAAAAGAAACTATATAAAAACCCCAAAAAACACTAAATATTCCTCCCCATGGAAACTATAGCTATATAAATATAAGTCGGGAAACATTAGGTCCATTTGGGACCCATTGTTAGCCCCTCTGCGTTCGTTACCCTTGGGATTTATTTAACTTCTGGTTAAATAAATAACCATATTAAACCCCCCCGCGCATGCATTACATTTGGGTTTCATTGATATTTGATCAATGAATAACCATGACCCCGAGCACACATTTAACCCATAAACTAAGGTTCTAACCTGCCGATACTATGCAATAATTAACGTTTATCGGGCATGCTTTTGTATTAAACCCCGATCGTTTTGCCCTCCCGTCCACCGTAGGATCGGCTCTCCTAGATCTGACGATCTGTATGCATATTGGGCGCCCCTTCGTAGCAGTACGATAGTACCTGATGGTCAACAGTTTCACCATCGTACACTAGGACAGCTGTCGGCCTCCTATTGTATCGGGCTGCCCCTGACACATACCACTCTCGTACCAAAAGCGGTCCAATGCAAACCGCTTACCACCCTTCCCACTTGCCTACGTCACTACATGACGTTGCCGGCACGTCGCCTGCCACTGCACTGTACCTGCGCCATGTCACCCGCTAACGCCATCACCCTGCCACTGTGTCATGTGCCACGTCAGCACTTACGTCAGCTGCCACATCATCATCTGTACCCGCTACATGACAAAAAATACATCATGATGACATCATCCTAGAAAAGCGCCAAAAGGTCCAAAATTGGTTAAAAGTCATGAAAACGATGGTTTTTCGTATATTTCTATTTCGTTGTATTTACAAAGAATGTGCATGCAGTTTTCGCTATTTCACTCCCGGAGCTTCTACAACCTATCAACCTGCAATTCAGCTCCGCAGCCCGACTCCATAGCTCGACCTGTACCTGTCAAGTACCCTCAGTGCCCTCATAAACAAGTATTTACCCGATTTATGCCCGAAAGCCCTGTTTTTATACTTCTCTGTTTATAATTTCCAAATGAACCTATGATTCCTCCCAACGACGCTCCTACCAATCACTCCCTGTCCTGCATTTCTCGTTTGAGCTGGTAATTCACCGCAAGCCTGCAAATTTGAACTAATTTCCTCCGCAAACAAGCTATTCCTACACTCTGTTCACCCATATCCGCCTACAAACTCAACGAATCACTAAATTATTGAGTCAAATTACTCCAGTGCCCTATTTCCGACTAGTTGTAACCTATTTTCCTAAAGGGGAATCCTCAATTTCCCTTTCCCTCTGTAAACTTGTGCCCCTTCGGGTGAATTTGAACTCTATCCTGTCGACATTCAATTCACAAAGCTTGTGATTTGGCAAATTTATGTAAAATACCGAGTCTGAGTGCTGCAACTTTGTGTTTTGCCATAAAATCTATACAGTGAGGTCCATTTGAAATCAAAATCAGTTTTTATACCTGTCACAATATCCTCTGAGCTTGAAATCTACTTCCTGTTACTGTTTCACACCTACATTGCAATCAATACCAGCAATATAAGATATGGAGACTCCAGTAGCCTTGAACATTGCTCCTTTGAATGCTCCACACATGGACTTAGAGTGGCTACCATTAGCAGACAGAGACTTTCAGATCAAAGATATGATGGGCCTTACTTCTCACCTCAAATATGTGTGCCAATTCAAACACAATCACAGGAATAACACTGATATTCTAGGAATTTGGCAATCCGGTATGCCCATTTATTACCTGCCATCAGTCAATGTGCTACCAGACTTCAATCATTTATTCCATGCACACTATGAGCCCACTCTGAGAGCAATTCTCAATCTAGATGGGTCTGTGCTCTTCTATATCACCCCTCAATCCATAAATGAAATGCTAAACTTTGAGCCTCCTCAACCTCTGGTTCCCCTCACAATGAAACTCTTGCTGGATCAGGGTGCAAGGCTCTCTAAGGCAGAAATATCAAGAGTTAATCAGTTGTTTATGGATCCACAGTGCCAATATGATCGTTCTCCTCCCTATCATCAGGTCTCATTTAATGAAACATGCAAGCTCATGGTGGACATGATTTCATACATTCTAGGATGCAAAACAGGAGAATTTGTGGATGAGACTGTATTTTTTCTCTTAACCATATTCACTCCAGGGCAGCCCCCTGCTGTCATGTATGACTATGCCACATTCATAGCAAAAAAGATACATGAAAAATTCATGATGATGGAGAGAGAAAGAGTGTTTAAATACACCTCTTATATTTACCACCTGCTGCTCTACTATCACCCAGATATTTTCAAGGTTCCTCTCAGGAGATTAGACCCAAAAGGAGAGAGGAGATCTATTATTTATTGGACCTCAGTTTTCCATGAAGTCCACTATTCTTCATACACATATTGTGAGTTTATTGACCTATTCATTTATCCAGCTACTTGCCTATTAATGGTGACTCCTCCTACCAGAATTACTGCTGAAGTGCAAAGGATCTTGCATCTTTCTAAGGGCTACAACATTGGTGATTGGTACTTCTACCAAAACCACACAGTGATCAGAATTTATGGCTGTGAGTTGTCTCTCTATAAGCTGCCAAGATATGTCTGTATGAGAATTTTTGCCTTGGAATATTTCAGGCAATTCAGTAATGCAGAGTTGACCCATTTCCATGGGAAAAACAAGAAGGCACAGCTTAAAATCAGACACCAGTTGGGTCCCTTTGTTTTCAACAAAAGGGAAGAAGCATGGAAGGATGCAGACAACATGCTAGGACAAGAAATCATGTTGAAATAGAGCTTCTACTGGGCACCATATGACCCTAAACACTTCATAAGCCTTAGAAGAATCAAACATAGGCTTTCAAGATATGTGCACCAGCCAATCCCCCACACTGAACAATATGCCAATTAACCAAAATGGGTAGAGGGCACCTTAGATGATGAAGAGCTCACTCAAGAAGAAAAATTAGAGAGAGAAATGAAAGAAATTGAGAAAAGAATTGACCTGTATTATGTTGCACAGGTCACCTTCACACAACCTCAACCAGTGGGAGCAAGCACATCAACTGCTACTTCAAGGCAGCCAGCTAAGGAGGCCATATCATCAGCAAAAAAGGTCAAAGAAATTGAACATTCTGAACAACAAAGCATAATGGAGGAGCAGACATCCTCAAATCCGGAAAAGGGTCAAGAGCAAAGCCCTTTAACACAAACAAAAGCACCTGAAATCCCTGTGCTGCAAACTCCTCACAATGACGAAAGAGGTAAAAAGAGGGACAGGACAGATGGTACACCCACAGGGACATCCATGGACCAGCAAGGAGAAAAAAGGTAGAGGTTAAACCCCTATGCCAAGGAGGAAATCACAGAGGAGACCATAGGAAACACCAGGGGTGAGGGGACTTCTGAGCAGCAGGTCCCTCCTATTTTTTGAAACATCGGTCAGCTCCTTTCAGCAGGAGCAAGAGAAACAACCAGGTGGGGAGGTTTCATCCTCCAAATAGTAGACCCAAAGGGGCTCAGATATAAAAAAGGAATTCACAGAGATTAAAGCTAGAAACGAGCCTATAAGGTTTCAGCTTTACAACTAGTTAATGAGAATGGCTCCGACAAATCAGCAAAGGCTAATGGCAACCTATGACATGGAAGTCGGGAAGATGACTCTCAGTCACTTCAGGCCTACTACACAGCAGCCACAGTCAGCTGCAGACTACATCAGAACCAATTTGGAGGTCCTGGAAAAAGATATACATCGTTTAGACCAGATTGAGTTACAGAAGCAGACGAGAGAAATGGTTTATTCTACACTGGCAGACAAGGCTCTACTGGCCCACAGATTGCAAAACTCCTTATATAATACTTCTGCTCAGTTAGAGTTGGAAAAGGCCTCATCATTGGCCAAGGATAATAGGATAAAATCCTTGGAGGAGATCATCATGGAGTTGGGACATGATCCCAAGGAACCCAAAGGCACCCAGGCCTTGATTAGAAAAAGGGAGGAAGACAAAGCAGCATTGAGAAAACAAATGAAGCTGCCAGTCACCATACATCCTCAGACTGCAGAAGTGGCACAACAACAGGAAGTAGAGGATGTGGTAAGTCTACTTATGAGGATGAATCAAAGAATATTAGAAACAGAGAAAGCATTAGAGGAAGCTCAACGAGGGAAACAACCAGAGTTGGCCCCTCAACCATCCCAAACTGCTCCAAGAGTAACAACTCCAATAATTACAGCTTCTTCAAGAACAGTTACTATAGCAGCACCTCCCCCAGGTTCAACTTCAGTAGCAAGTGCATCAACTTCAGCGGATCCAACAGCAGCAGCAGTGCAAGAGGCCATCTTGAGCATGGAGGCCATGATGATAGAGATTAAGGCTCTAGAATTACAAATGGCAGAGATGAAGGAAACAAAAGAAAAGCTAGCCAAGATTGAGGCTAGTTATGATAAGTAAAAAATGACAGTTGCTGAGAAAAACAAGGAAGTAAAGGCCTTAGAAAATAAGATAAAGGCGTTGGAGAAAGACCTCACTCTCCATAGAATCCTGACTGAGATAAAAATAATCTTATGGAATAAAATTGGCCAATCTCTTTCTGAAAAATGGACAGGAATACAAACCATATTTGACCAAATAGAATTGATGGTTGTAGCTTAGCATGAAACTCATAAAGCTAGAACATTACTAGCAGATAAGCCTAGCAAGCCAATCGATTGATTCACTTTTTGGATACTAGTACTGGTGACCAGCTGGCAGCACTAAACATCCAGAACAGGACAGAGACTATAGTAAGAGTCAAGAAAGTGCTGACCATGAGAAATTTTGTACAAACTATAGAAAGGAAATGCCAGGAAATGCAATTATAGGTAAATGCTTTTAGATAGAGGCTGGAAAATTTGCAAACCAAAGGTTTACCCAGCCTGGTTACTAGTGCTGGAAGGCTACTAAAACAGGAACAATATGCAAACAGGTTGAGTACCTTCATACAAAATCAAATCACAGCATCATCAAGCAGTACAGAAGAAGAAGTCCCTCCCACAAGGCAGAGTTTATATGACAAGCTGGAGGATTTGTTTAGCATAGAGCATGAGGTAGCACACCTTTTTCTAGTTTGGCCGAATTATTATACCTACACTGAAGCTGATGAAACATTATACAAGTTAAGAAAACATCAATTGCCAACTGAGGATTGGTGGCAAAGTCTGCTTCAGATTTTAAAGTAGTTTGATTCTCTTCTCATTTATTGTTTGCATGAGCAAGTTGCATTATATGGCTCAGCTACCAGAAAATTCAAATTAACAGTGGGTGAAATTCATGCTAATATTCAAAAGCGTAGAACTGGTGTCACAGGACAACACTACAGGACAACATTTCAAGGAAGAGGTCACCCACCAACAGCCAGAGTCAAAAGGTCAATAGTACACATGACACCTGCCACAACGAGTAAAGAGCTTTTAATTCTTCAGTTATGGCTGCGTGATTTTTCCACAAATAGTTATTGATTATGTCAGAGTATATGGATACATTGATGTCTAGATATTTCCCTATGGGATATTTTGTAAAAACTCCTATATATACTTGTAAAAGAGTTGTATTGAGGGTTGATGATTTCTTCTTTCTGAACTGCGTTGTAACATATCAAACTGTGTTAATACAAATGGCCGTTGAAGTTCACTGTGTTTGAATGATATGAAGGTGGATTGGATGTTCTAGGACTTGCTACAGAATTCCTGTGTCATGCTATGGAAGAATAAGTTATACTAAACTGTGTTTTATGTTCTCTATTTTCGTGAATCTCATCTATGTTTCATGATCTTAGTAACAGAGAAAAAGAATAGCATAGGATTTGTTTAAATGCACCTTATGTTCAATATCTGGTATTAATTATGTTTTCTTCAGGATTACTCATGAATATGAATTCTTAACTGCTCATGTTTGCACTAGTTCTCTCATTTTGAATATTGTTTAGGAATCCTTAATTTCTCCTACACAATATTCATACACTTTCCCTCTGCCAGTATAATGAAAGATTCTTGATTGCCTTTCATTTCCTGACTTCATTCCATCATTTCCAGATTTGAAATTTTTTTCTAGCTTGCCTATCCTACTCTGTAGCACTACCTTTTCACCAAGAAACTCTTTCAACGATTACACTTTCAGTGACTCCATTGCCGAATGGAAAAAACAATTATACACTTGCATCCCAGTTTTGTCTAAGATCACCATCCAACAAACTTAAAACCAAACCCTGTTCATCATAACTAGCCTAAAACACTTCAAAACAAAGCTAAATTACAAAGAGAGAGCCCTCTCTGGTTGTAGGTAGGCTAGGACCCGTAGCTTAAAGATTGGTTAGTGGTTACCTCGGCCGTATTCCCTACAGGAAGCAGGGAACAACCTGAGTGATGACAAGTTCTTCTACACTTCTTTTAGTTGGCCATCCCTTTCTTTGTGCCTTTTTCCTACCCATGTTGGGTGCGTCTTATATTATTTCCATGA
>APFE031688646.1:0-11598 GCA_000404065.3 Pinus taeda | reverse complement strand
AAACTTTCAATTATCAATACAATTTTAATATTTCTCTATTCCTTAAAAATACTAATTTATATATAAATAAACATTTCTCAAACAAAATAAACAAATAAACAAATAAATAAGTTAAATAAAAATTAGTATATTAACATAGGTTAAAAATTTAATCATTATTACCATTTAGGTTTTGAATTTGAAAGTATTATATTCACTCACCTGTTAAAAAATAATATATAAAAACTCAACAAATAAATAAATGACTGAATGAATAATTAATTAAAATTAAACATTCAAGCTGACACTCTGTTGATCCTAAAAAAAAAAAAAATCCACATTATTATTTATTTCCTTCTAAGCAGCTCTTCTTTTATCATCATTCATAAGTCCTGATGATGGATCCCAATTGGGATTTGAAACGTTGGCATAAAAATGTTCATACTGTGGGTTCTCCGGTAACTGATTGCAAATAAAATGTTACACACACACACACATTTTCTCATGTATATTGTGACATAAGATACATTTATTCCAATATAGGATGAATGAAACTTTAAAATATTGAGCCCCAAATTTTTAGGAAATGATAAAAAATGTATTTTTGGTGCTTAGCATTTTTTTTGAAAACTAGCTCGAAATATCAAGAAGAATGGACCAACATCCATAAACAAAAAGTGAATAAAAATTTAATGTACACATTAACAACAAAACAATATTACATTATGCAAAAACTAAATTATCCATATAGATTATGTTATGTGTTCCAAAATGCGGAATAAGCTATAATTAGGTCTTAGTTCATCAAAATAGTCATCATATCCAACAACGATATAACATAATTTGAATAAAACCCACCTTCAACCATACACATGCATGAATGTAATATTGATATATAAGATTTAAAATAGATAGTGAGAGATCAAGTTAGTTGTTTTGAGAACCACAAATTAATCAATAAAGTATCCAGATTTATATTCATCATTTCTACAATACACAAGACAAAGGCTTAAATGGACTTATACACAATCATGTACTCTTTACAATCATATCTTGTTTTTTTCAAAAAATTAATAAATCCCTAGGTGTTCTTGTCCCTCTATGATAATGTCAATTTTTCCACTTATGAAAGAACACAAATGTCCATTTCTTGCACATGTACATTATTTGCCAAAAAAACAAAAATGGACATTGTTTTCATGTGTACATCACTCGCCCCATGGAAAATTCATCATTAAATATAATTCATCCTCCTCCTTTCCTTCATGAATGATAAATTTGAATTGTCTTCTTTGCCAACGAGAAATTTTTAAAATTCTTCCTTCACTATCATCTATAGAAAAGGTGTAAATAGAATCATGAAGGTTTCCTTTGTTTGATTACCACTATCAAATTCTATGTCAGTCCTTCCACTTCACATTTCTCTAAATAATGAGATGATCAATATAAAAGTATATAATTTAAAGCATGGGATAAAGTGTGCAAAATAACTTTGAATTAGTTCTATCGTATCAATAATGGTTGATCTCATAATTTGTTCCATCTATCAACAATGATCGATCTAATAATTCTACAAAATCTACATCAACAAATAAAATCATTTGAACTTATTTTGAAATAATTTATATTGTTTTATAAACCATAATATCCATTCCATGATAAACCTATCCCAAAATAGGTTTATCAATGCCTTATAAGAGCTCAAATGTAGGCCCGTTGTGAATTAGAGGACATTATTACTCATTAGTGACTAGTCTATGAACCATACTACTCCTTTCTCATTAAAATTTCTCCAAATATCCCAAATATTACTCATTTCCATAGTCAATAATTCAAATTTCTTCTCTACTTGGTGATGCAACATAACTAAGATCGAGGAATATTTCACCTCAACAAATCCAACTTGGAGAATTTTCAAGAATTTGTTGGAGACCAATGATGTTTAGGAATGAATTTTATAATCATCTAACCTCCACTATGATATCCTTCATTCATGGTATTATAGCATCCGACTTTCCAAGATATGGTTCAAATGATGGACTATGGATGAAGTACAAAATATGTGATTGTATTTGCTAAATGGTTGGGAATGAATTTTATAATGATATAGCCTCCATTATAAGATCCTTAATCCATGGTTGTCTAGCCTAAAAATTTTCCAAAATAAGGTTCAAATTATGGACTATGCATTAAGGACAAAATTTATGATTGTACTTTCTATTCATGATCAAGCATATGACACTAAACTTAATAATGCATTATCTGTCATAGTTTGCACCATCATAGAGGGCCTACACACCCAATATCATTGATTAAAATATTTAATATAAAATGGTTGGATTTGAACTCATCTAAACAATATTTATCCTTACAAAACATCTCAACTTTTGATGAAGAAGAAATGGCATTTACCAATGGCTACACCTAATATTTTCAACCCATTTGATAGAATGGAAACCTATGTACCACTCTATGAAAACCATATGGGATTGAATGCATCCTCAATAAGTTCACTCTTATTTATGAGGAAAGTGATTCCAAAAATGCCATAATTTTAACCCTTGAAACCTTAGGGTAAGTGTTATAAAATATTTCCAACATGGAGATCAAACCAAATTCAAAGGGTTTCCACGTGCATGCATGGCCCTTGCCACTCTTGTATCAACTTCTTCTTTGCCTTGAGCATTCAAAATTTTTAGTAATCTACTATCTTAAGTTGGGAATTGCAATTTCAAAGGTTATTGTTGTGTCAATATCCTCCTAGTAGTTTCTGTAATAATCCTTAAAACCTACCTAATGGGACATAGATAAATATTTTCAAATTGGAATCTCCTTTATTTGAGCCTCTGAGCATCAATCTGCACCTTTTCAATATGGATTCATTTCATGTGCTAGGGTCATTTTTCTCAAAACCATCACCACAATTATTTGTTTCATGTAACAAAGGTGCATTTGCTATTGTAACTTGTAAGACTACTTGAAAGGATTCTTAAAAATAATGTAATTCAATTCCAAAGAGAAAATAATTAAAGTCACTTTCCCTATGTAATATTAGTTTGAGAAAAAGACAAACAAATATTTGTTTCATATAACAAATGTGCATTCACTAGTGTATCTTGTAAGAGTCCTTGAAAGGCTTCTTAAAAAGAGTGTAATTCAATTCCAAATAGAAAATAATTAAAGACACTTTCCTTATGTAATATTAGTTTGAGAAAAAGACAACCACCATTTTCAGAGAACATGGATACTGAAAAATCAACAAAAAAATGATGCCCATTGTTACTAATGAAGCTAGAAAGAGTGTTCTTATGGCAGACAATACATTTGTTACTGAAATTTCTCTAGAAATCACTCTCAACGCTCAAAAAATAACAATAAACCCTTGTTGTTGCAAGACTTTCTCATTGATGTACAAAGCTTAAGAAGAGAAGATTAAGAGAGATTATTTTATAAGTTATGAATTGTTATTATGGTTTACTTTTTTCCTTCTTAATAAAAAAAATAATTTTGAAAATTTCAAAGAAAATTGCATTTGTTTCATCTTTTAATATGTTAGATTGTAATTTTTTTGGGGGTCATGTGGGATCCACACATCCCGAATCAGTCATTAGAGGATTGGAATTTTGCAAGAACATGGGCGAAACACGTGGGGACAATACCAACACTCTCAAAAACAACTTTGATACAATTTAATACTTTTTTAAATAATGAAGCATATTTTAAACATTGTTACAATCTACCTATTCAGCAACAATGGGAATATTCAATTAAATATGATATATAGAGAAATCATTGTAGCATAAAACATATAATTTGATAATAAAATTGATGATGATTGATACAAAGGAACGTTACCTTTTGATATATACATTAAATGGTCATAGGTTTAAAAGCTAATGACATTTCTCATCTAAACATTTGAAATGATATTTTACTCACAAAAATAAAAATGAAGGAAAAAATGAAAATGGAAGTGTTATAATTTTGGGTTGTACTGGGATGAGGACCCTAAGGTCTAAATTTTGCCTAAGTTTTGAGTCAAATTTTGTAATATTGTAAATTCTCCACAATTTGAGGACCAACCCCTTATTTTGTAAGGGATGGGTTTTTTGATCATACAATGAACCCTACCCATGGTTCACAAACCATGGTAATGTAATGTAAAAGAGATAAAAGGGAGTAATATAGGAGTCATTAGGTAGAAACAATCTTATGGATAGTTGATAAGTAAGATTTTGAGTCTGTATTTTGGTGAAGGGGAAGGCTCCTGCAGCTGAGTGTGGGGAGATCTTAGTAAGTCCGCGGCTGAGTGTACGAGCCCCTGTAGCTATGTGCGCGAGGTCAAAAGAAGTGTATGTATCGAATATATGAAGTAATAAAACATATTTGAAACAAATCTGTGTGTTCTATGTATAATTATATGTTTCTGTGTTTTTATGCTCAACTATGATTCAGTTCTCTATCATATTAGTTTAATTGCATCGTGAAGGTTCAGATCTACTTTGGTATATTAACTTATGCATGTTAGAACACTTAGGTGAATTTCATAGATCTAATCAAGTAGAAATCACTTTAAGCCTGTGATTCAGAAGATAAGAGTTTGTGAAGGCTGGATCAGGCCCTAATTTAAGGAACGCCATGCTGCTACATCACATAGCCTTTTGGATGCAGAAGTTTGGTTCAAGCATCCCCCAATACTACCTAAGGTGAGGATGCAGTCTGCGCTAAGAGGATTGTTGGTGAAAGGCCCAATAGTGTAGGGTTTTATTGGTTAGTGAAGCTAAATCTGAACCTAGGTCCAAGCCCCCTCAATCCAACAAATGGTTTTGTTTCTAGGACCGAGATCTACCTAAGGGAAGTGTGATGTGGCGTCCATGGATACCAACTAGGAAAGAAATCGAGAAGTGGATAGCTCGTAAGTTGCACAAGTTTTCATCTCGGGAAAATCAGAATCTACGCTAGTCAAAAGACAGGTGGTTATAGAGATACATCTACACAGAAGAGCATGAAGTTTTCTTTTCATCGTTCCCTTATGAATTACACGAGTTGATGTCTATGTTAGCAGATAGAGAACCTACCTGGAAACACGACGATCCTATTGTATGGACTCCTAAACTGATCAAGAAACTTGAATAGTCTAATTATAAGGTTCCAAGGGTTGTCGACTATTGGATCGATAATATTTTGGGTGGTTTCATCACTGAATTTGCAATTGACACATTTATATCTTATAGTGAAGCTTATCGATTTTTTAAGAGTCTGAGAGGTAAGTACCTGAGATCAATAAAAACTTGCATTAAAATGTTTTTGTGTGAAAAGGGAGTTATGCCTGGGAATTGATGTTTGAAAGAGGTCAGGCCAGATCTACCCGAAGTAGAAAAATATTCAAAACCGATTGGGATAATTATACTGAGGGTGTGTACTATCCATTATTAGGAGAATCAAATAATGAAGGAGTAAGGACCAGCCCTAACACACCAGGAGGTGTGCTGCAAACAGAATATCAGGGAACTTTGGGATTCCACATCCATCCACCCCATCTCCACCTTCATCACCACCTCATACACCTATGCCTCCACCTCCACCTCCACCATTCTTCAGTATGGCAAATACAGTGAAAATGTTTGTATTTAAGGGTCAGGGATCAGAGGATAATGATCAGTTTTTGTTCATAGCTGAAGCTATGTGGAAGGCGCAACAAATCAATGATAATGACATGAAGAAATTGAAACTATTTATAGCACTACAAGATAAAGAGCTTGCATGGTATATCAAATATAGTACAACCAATCCAAATGCTATGTTGGCCAAGACAAAAATTGTGCTGAATGCAGAATTTAGAAAGATGAAATCAGAAGCTCAATGTTATTTACATAAAGGAGATCAAGCAGACATCTAATGAATCTGTGTGGTATATGGATCAGTGGTTGAAGTGCATACTAAGACAAGATAATCTTAAAATTTAAGATGAAAAAAAATAAGGAATTGTAAATAGCTTCATTATTGCTACATTTATGATTGCCTTTGTCTCAATAGTTAGCAAACCTGCATATGGAGTTGCAGGATCTGAAGAAGGGAAAGGAGGTTCAGTCAGGACTACAACCCAAATTTTGGTGCATGAAGTGCAAGGATGTAGGCCACTGTAAGGATCAGTGCCCTATATACTAGGATTATATAGCTGCGAGAGGTCCCAACCCACTGAAACCAGAGTCTCCTGCTGGACCAAGCGTTGGTTCAAGCATCTGGTCGAGTATCTGCCAAGTATCAAGAATGCATACGAAAAATAATTGATATCTATTAAAAAATATTGTGTAGTCACCAAAGAAACTATTTTTCAAGTTCTATAAATCGGTTGGCCATGATGAAAGAGGTTGTCGAATCTATGATTTGATGATAGATAAAATCCTGATGTATAGGATGCAGGTTGAAACCCATGCATAGAATGATCAAGTCTCACTAGTGTCTCATGGTGGATTCTAAGGATGGGGAAGCTGACAAGGAGGAGGCACTGGAAGAGGCTAGGGTCGGACATTTTGCTCGCAAATTTCAAAATCCAACTCATCCTTCTTATCGATACTGTAAGAAATTTGATCATTTTATAGAAGAGTGTCATGTGCTAATAGCAAAGATGCAAGAAAATAAGAACCAACAACTCACGCAGAACACTCAGATGATGCGATCTGAGTCGCGCAAAGACAATCCTAGTGTTCATATAGTCATGTAAAGTGGTATATCCATTGGTGAAGATAAGGTAGAAGGCAAGCAGCCGTATCAGATACATGGGTTCACAGGGCTGGTGAGACGAATGTTGGATCTAACTTACACAGAGAAAATGAGACATTTATGGAGGCAATAATTTTTTTTATGGATCTAGGTGCTTCTACGTCTAAAACTTAGATACCATTAGTCCCACGAAGAGAGAAATATGAAGAAATTACTGCAACGGAGAACTCCGATCCCACAGTGCTAAAATCATTTCTACAGACATGCATGAAGTTTTTGAGGGATCAGAAGGAAGTTGAAGGACTGCAATAAATGATAGATAACCACGCTAGCAAGGACATGTCGCTACCAGAAGAGCACATAGTAAATAAGGTGAACCGAAACAAAAAGAGGACTGGTAGGGAAATGTGGTTGACAACACAAATTGTTGATTTTGATATGGACTAGATAATTCTAGACTTAGGATCTGATGGTAATGTTTTTCTTAAGTAAACTTGGGAATGTATGGGAAAACCTAACTTGAAATGGTCGCCAATCCAACTGTGCATGGAAAACCAACAAAATATAATTCCAATGGGTCACCTGCATGGAGTGACTATAGATATTGAGGGAGCTATTGTGCTCACAGAGTTTGAAGTTATTTAAATAGTAGATGACAGTAATCCATACCCAACCTTGCTCAGGATTGATTGGGATTTTGACATGAATGTTATTATTAATTTGAAGAAGTGAAGCATGGTGCTTAAAAATAATGACCTCAAAGTGGTTGTTCTATTGGATCCAGCTAAAGATTCATAATACACAGAGTTGGTCCGATATGATTATGATGATGAAGACATTGATCACATATATAAGCTCATTGCGCGAGAGGAAGATTGGACTAATCCCATCGCAAATGTATGGATAAGTTGGGAGAAGGATAGTTCATGCCAATCAGACTCAGATGAATAATAAGAAAACAAACAGAATCGGTTATGTGAGGTCTCTACACTATGTTACAATAGGCTTACAAACTCTTTGCGTTGTATATCAATAGAGGTATGTAAATTACCTTATTATGATGGGATAGATGATGTCAATATTTTTCCTAACCATTTTGAAAGAGATGTACCAGAGGAGCATAGGTTCCAGGCTCTATATTTGGATTTAAGAGCTACACCTAAAAGATGGTGGGGAACCCAGAAGGATAATATTGTTGAGTGGAAGGAATATCATAAACTGATGAGATTAATATTTGGCTCTGCAACAATGCAACTCAATGAAAAATACACAAGCAAGGATGACCTATGTCAACATCTAGATCAATGGACTAAGGACTAGGGTGAGGTACCTCAACCAGAGTGGGTACACATCTTTCTTCATACCTTAGATGTTATACCAATGAATTGGTATTTGGAGACGAAGCTGCGACATGGGACTGCTGATTGGGATGAAATGAAGGGGAGTTTTCTGTTGACGTTCATCTTTACAAACGGGTTCGAATGCATTGATGGGGCGCTTCAAGTGATTAAGGTAGCAATCTTCCAAACACCAATAGAACCTATAACTTGGATGCAACCTGACTAGAGTGCACAACTACAACATGCGCTGGAATGCTATAATGTTACTATGCAAGAAGGCGATGAGGATCCATAAAATATCAGTATTCCTAAATCAGAAGGACTTCACGAAGTTGCAGAACCTGATGCAAAGATCCCTAATATGTCACAGCTGGTAAAGACAAAACAAGTAAATATTGGCTCAAAAGTAGAACCAAAGGTCACGCACATTGGTGACTATTGGGATGAAGACACGATAGGCAAGGTTGTTGAATTACTACATGAATATATTGACTTATTTCCAACAACGTTATTTGAATTGAAGGGTATATTAGGTGACTTGGGTGTGATGAAGATCAATATAAAGCCAGATGCGATGCCGGTTAAGCAGCGCCCATATTGACTGCACCCCAAGTAAAAGGAAAATGTAGGAGAAGAGTTGGATAAGATGCTCGTGACAGGTATAATTGAGCCAGTGGAAGAGCCAGAATGGGTCAATTTGAGTATAGGAAAATAAAACAAAGGGTGATATCAGGATCTATGTAGATCTATGGAAGTTAAATGATGCATGCGTGCATGACCCCTTTCCGATGACTTTTATAGATTAAGTTCTAGAAAACGTTGTTGGACAATAGGCTTAATCATTCACAGATGGATTTTTAAGATATCACCAAATTAAGATTTCATCGGAGGATAGAAGCAAGACTACCTTCACTACATAATGGGGGTCATTCCAATATATAGTTATGCCTTTCAGACTTAAAATTTCCAGTGCGATATTCTCGAGAGTGGTAGTCACAGCATTCAAGGAATTTATTCACAAGTTTCTAGAGATCTATTTTGATGATTGGATAGTATTTGGGCTAGTTAAGAAACATGTTTCTTGTCTGCACCTAATGTTGGATATGTGTAGGAAGTATGAAATTTCCTTGAATTTAAAGAAATGTATTTTCTATGTACCTTATGGAATACTTTTGGGACATGTATGCAAGTAGCGATTAATGGTATTCCCTTCCAAGATTACTGTAATTATCAATTTGGATCTACCCAAGAATGTAAAATAGATACGAGAAACTTTTGGATCATACATGCAATAATTCACTAGACTCCAGGAAGGGAAAGCCCTTCAAGTTCAGATAAACAAGCTGCGATGAAAAGCCTCAATAATTTCCGCAAGGATGCAGCCTTGGGCCAATGAATCTAGTCAACCCTCTCAATCTATCGAGATTAAACTGAAAGGAATGCAACATACATGGAGGACCATTGGATTAGCAGTAGAGGGGCCAACTTCTAAGAATTTGGTTGAGGAAGTTTGGTAGGCCGCCATGTAGTGCACAAAAGAGCTTCAATCATTGAAGGCAAAGTTCAACAACCTCAAAGCATGCATCGAGGATGTACCAGTAGAGTGACTCAAGATGAGTCACATCTTTGTGTTGGGGGCCTATTGGGATGAGGACCCCCAAATCTAATTTTTTCCTAAGTTTTGAGTCAAATTTTGTAATATTGTAAAGTATTTACAATTTGAGGAGCAAAGTGCGCAAAACGTTAAGATTCAAAGGGGATTTTCGGAAGGTAAAAGCCCCTTATTTTGTAAAGCGATGGCCTTTTTTTATCATACAATGGACTTCGCCCATGGTTTGCGGACCACTGTAATGTAATGTAAAATATATAGAGGGGAGTCATATAAGAGTCATTAGGCAAAAAAAGCTTATGGAAAGTTGATAAGTAAGATTTTGATTTTGTATTATGGTGAATAGAAAGGCTCCTACACCTGAGTGCATGAGGACCTTGGTAAGTCCGCAGCTGAGTGCGTGGACCCATGTAGTTGTGTGCGCAGGGTCATCATAAGTGTATGAACTGAAGATCTAAAGTAATAAAGCATATTTGAAGTAAATATGTTTGTTCTATGTATATTTATATGTTTATGTGTTTTTATGCTCACCTATGACTCAATTTTCTCTCATATTATTTTAATTTCATCGCAAAGGTTCAGATCTACATTGGTATATAAACTTATGCATGCTATAACACCCAGGTGAAGTTCATAGATATAACTAAGTAGAAATCACTTTAAGCCTGTGATTCAGAAGATAAGGATTCACGAAGGTCAAATCATGCCCTAATTTAAGAAACGCCTTGTTACTACATCACATAACATTCTGGATGTAGAAACCTAGTTCTAGCATCCCCTAATACTGCCTCAAGTGAGATTGCAATCTTGACTAATAATATTGTTTATGAAAGGGTCGCTAGTGTAGGGTTTTTTTGGTTAGCGCAACTAACTCTAAACTTGGGTCCAAGCCCCCTCAAGAAAATAGGTATCTCGGAAGGTATTTATGAGTAGGATACCCACCAAAATTTGTTGGTTGGGAAATTTAACCAAAATTGGGGTTCTTGACCCAAGATGTGGGTTTAGGACCTAAAATAAATAATTGTTTATTCTGAAGGGTTGAGAAGTTAAAACCTTAAGTATAGAGGTTTTCTTAAGTGACCCAAGAGAAAGGATAAATAGAGGATAACCAAGGATAGGCTCATTATGTTCAAGAGATATGTGATTTATCTTGTTCTAGGAGTGTCGTAGGAGGGTCAACTTATACTCATGGAGGCTAAGATATCCTTGGGAAGTACTGGAACAATTGTTCTATGACGCTGAGTTAAAGGTTGGGGGAACAACAAGATAGCCAAGGCCTTGGAGGGCTGAGATCAGGCCAAGTTTTCTTAGGTTCTTATCAAGGGCAAATGTTGTACACATGTTGAACCTTTGAAGGAGGTCATAATCCTTAGCCTATGTGAACAAAGGATCTATGGAGGGAAGAGGGAAAAGGGTTTCAAAGAGTGTGAATAGTACCTAGATTGAAAATGATCTTATGAAGATCATTAGCCCTACTAAAGAAGACACAAATAAAAGAAGGATTATTTTTCTTAGGTTTGTGGAAGAATTTTTCAAATGAAGGAGGTACAAATTTCTCCCTCCAAGTATAATATACTGAACATTGGTTTTGTGCAAGAGAAAAAGATATGGTGCATCTCTGTCTAGGTTGAGTTATGTTTCTTATTTGAGAGATGGATGAAGCCCTAATTTCCTTGTGATAGTGAGATCATAAGGCTTATGAGGTTGTTGGAAGGAGGTTTGAGCTCTCTCAGGATCATACACAGAGATAGAAGGGTCACAACTAAGGATAAGAGGTCATAGGGAGTCTATTTGGAGGCCAAGAGGCCTTAGAATTTTTGTGGCATAGGGCTGAGTATTTTTAGGCCTAAGAAGAGGCTAGTGAAGTGTGTAAGGGTTCTTTTTATCTTGTTGTAGGTGATTGTAGAGGGTTATTTGTTGATATTTGTACATCAATAAGGATTGGAT
>APFE031688645.1:0-11286 GCA_000404065.3 Pinus taeda | reverse complement strand
TTGATCTTCCAACGGTACAATCTCGGAGTCAAACTTGAAGTCCACATGAGTTTCTTTATAGTACAACCATCGTCTTGAACGAAAGGCAGAAAAGGAAGGATTACTGACTCAATCTCCAAGGTCGAGGGTTGTTGAAATCGTGCATGCATTACAGAACACAAAATTAAATATACCTCACCACTCTGCGACATAAATTTACTCTCTGTTTGCTCATGTTTTGTTCGTTCATTCATTCGTTATAGGGGATATATTCATTGTATATTTCATTAATAAATACCCAAAAGCAGGTTTTAATTGAAATTATATCAATGATTATATATTTGCAGTCTTGCGATCGATTAGAGGCTTCTACAAATCTTGCATTAAAGAGAAAAATAAAGACACCTCACCGTTTATGCTAGGTAAATTCACTCTCCCATGTTTCATTCGTTTTAGAGTGTATATTCATGGTATATATTTTTAATCAATACCCAAAATTTGGTATATTATTAATTAATACCCAAAAACCCTCGTTTAAAGCAGACAGTACGGATTACGAACTCGATCTCTAAGCTCGAACAAAGAAATAAACCAATATACCTCACCACTTAGCCAGGTAAATTTACGATCTTCTTCTTCATGTTTCATTAGTTGCAGGGGATATAATCATTGTATATATCATTTATCAATGTACAGAATTGTTATTAATGGAAAATATATATCCTATAAATAGAAAATATATGAATGATTATATTTCAATCGTCTTATAATCATTGTATATATCATTTATCAATATACATAATTGTTATTAATGGAAAATATATATCGTATAAATAGCAAATATATGAATGATTATATTTCAATCGTCTTAGATTTCAAAAGATTTCATGCATGTTGTTCTTTTGTAATTTCAATTAGCGTGGTCTCTTAATATTCATTCACATCATGGCTGAAGCTTACACACAGCTGGAGCTTAACATCGTCTCGGCTCAAGATCTCAAGGAGATGCATCTTTTTGGCATGAAGGAGATGCTGACCTACTGTGTTGTCTGGATCAATTTTGATAAAAACGTGATGACACAAATTAACAGAACAAGTGGCGCAAATCCTACCTGGAATGACAAGGTCATTTTCAGAGTGGAAGAGCATTTGCTGCGTAGTGAAACCTCTGCTGTGATGGTGGAGATATACTGCGTGGGTGGCCTCAGGGACAAGCTTGTAGGCACTGTGAGGGTCTTCCTTTCCACTTTCCTCAAGGACTATGGGAGCCCAGATTCCAGCGGGATGAGCTTCTCAGCACAGTAGGTCCGTCGTCCTTCTGGACGTGTCCCTCAGGGCATTCGCAACCTTGGCATCATGATTCTTGATGGAGTGGATCTTCACAGAATAAACAGATTCAACCCTATGTTGGGAATTTCTGATAATTCCAAACAAAAACTAAACAGAAAACAATGCTCTGGTCTTAACCCAGGAAACAAAAAAAAATGTTTCTAAAGAACAAAGTTCACACATACACAGAGAAATTTATATTCATTAATAAAAACAACATGTGTTACAAATTCCTTCCTCTCACAAAGGGATTCTCCAAGAACTTCCACAAAAAAAATTACTTTGTCTCTTCTGAAAATTTTACACTACTGTGTGTAAAAATTTCTTACATTTACTGCTATGTAAAAAAAACCTTCTCGTTTCATTCATGTTGCTTCATTAAAAAATAAAAACTATGTCTCTCAAAAATTCAACACTACTATATAAAGTTTTCTTCATTCACACGCTGTTGCGTATTACATTCATTCAACATGTTGTTAAAAAAATAAATAAATAAATAAATAAATAAAATAATCTTACATATTACATGCGTTGCTCTATTCTTCCCCTTTTTTTCTTCTTCGCACTGTTGTGCCTTTCATTACACATACAATGAACAAAAAAAAAACATTACATATTACCTATCTCGTAAGGGAAAACTACATCCCTGAATAAAAATAAAATTAAACTTTTACCTACTTTTACTGACCCCAGTACAAATTCAATTAATTTCTTTAATTACTTCAGCATGGCGAAATATATATATTTTTTTATTAACCGTGGATTTTACTCCACGTCAATCCCACGGTAAATTGCTACCATAACCGTAGATCTGCCCCAAAATAATCGGACGGTTGACGCAATTTCCCCGGAGGTCCCTTCTTACCTGACTTTATGCACCGGGGAAAGGTGGTTTTGAAAAAGTTGCTATGGCCACGTGTCAGATGGTGACTGTGATCGATGCCCCTCTGAGGAATACCATTGTCCAATGAATGGTGGTGCGGGGAACTGACGGCGGTTTTCAAAATTTACGGTCGTTGTTTAATAGTGCTGCACAATAGTTGAAATTACAATTTCAACACTCCCCTTTAATTTCAACTGCTGGGTTATCATTCATACCTAGACATTTCCTCAAAAACCCAAAACTTTTCTGTCCCAATGGTTTGGTTAGAATATCAGCAACATGCTCCTGAGTTCTGCAGTGTACTAAAACAATTTCTCCATTGTTTACCAATTCCCTGATGTAATGAAACTTTGTGTCAATGTTTTTCGTTCTCTTAAGAAACACAAAATTCTTGGATAATACAATAGCTGAGCTGTTGTCACAAAAAATCACAGTTCCTTTTTCTTGCTCTTGGCATAAACTCCTTAACATATTTCTCATCCAAACTGCTTGACATGCTGCTGCTGTAGCTGCCACATATTCTGCCTCTCCTGTAGACAATGCTACAATAGGCTGTTTTTTAGAAGCCCATGAAATGGCTCTTGAACCCATGTGAAAAACATAACCGGATGTGCTTTTTCGATCATCTACACTTCCAGCCCAATCACTATTAGTGTATCCAATTAAATCTGAACATTCTGAAACAGTATATAAAATGCCAAACCTTTTAGTACCTTTAACATACCTCATAATCCTTTTTGCTACCTGCTAATGTGCTTCTTTTGGCCTCTCCATGAATCTGGAAATTAAACTAACAGCATGCATTATATCCGGCCTAGTTGCAGTCAAATACATGAGGCTGCCAACTATGCTCTTGTACAAACTAGGATCAAAATCCTTGTTGTTGTCCTCTTTGTTTAGTTTTAATCCCATCACTGTGGGAGTGATTGCTACCTTTCTCTCCTGCATATTAAATCTTTCCAACATTTCATTAGCATATTTCTCTTGTGAGATAAAAATCTCATTTCCATTTTGTTCTACTTCTATTCCTAAGAAATATCTCAGCAAACCCATGTCAGTCATTTCAAATTCTTCTTTCATGACTGTTTTGATATTTTCAATAAGGTACTCATCATTACCTATGAAAATAACATCATCAACATATAACACAACAATTAGTATTTTACCATATTTTTCTTTGATATAGAGGGTGGGTTCTCCCTCACACTTTTCAAATCCATTTTCCAGTAGATAGGAATATATCCTACTGTACCACGCTCTTCGTGCTTGCTTCAGCCCATAAAGAGATTTCTTTAATCTGCATACTTTGTGCTCTTGGCATTTCTTTTCATAGCCTAGAGGTTGTTCAACGTAAACCTCTTCCATTAACACTCCATTTATAAATGTTGACTTCATGTCCATTTGGTAAACTTTCCACTTGTTTTGTGCTGCTATGGGCAGCACTGCTCTCATGGTTTCCATTCTAGAAACCGGTGCGAAAGTTTCCTCATAGTCTCTCCCATATTGTTGCTTATATCCTTTGACAACAAGTCTTGCCTTGTGTCTTTCTATTTTTCCTTCAGCATTATTCTTGGTCTTATAGACCCATTTAACTCCAATGACTTCTTTTCCTTTTGGTAGTTCAACCAAATCCCATGTCTTGTTTCTTTCTATGGCATTGATCTCCTCATCTATAGCTTCTATCCATTTCCTATCCTTAATTGCTTCTTCGAAATGAACAGGGTCATCAACATGACAATATAAAGCAAACAATGAGTTCATACCTTCATTTGTTGCCTCTTGTTCATAAATGTCACTTAAATTTCTAAACTTCTTACCTCTTTCATTTGGTGTACAAGTGCTTGAATAAGCACTTGAATTTCTTCCTTGTGGTATGCTTGGAGAAGCACGTTCATTTCTCCTCAAGGGTGTCTCTTGTTGCCCTTGTGTTGGTGTTGTTGTTTGGGGATGTATTTCAGCCATCTCCTCATCATCTTCATCATGAGACAAAGAGCTTTTAACATTCACTGTTTTCTCTATGCTTCCATCCCAAGCTTCCTCCTCAATGAACTAAACATCTCTGCTCGCAAAAAACTTCTTGGTGGATGGGTTATACAGCCTATAAGCTTTGGATTCCTCACTGTATCTAATGAAAATACATTTCTCCCCTTTGCTATCCAACTTCTTCCTTAGTTGATCTAGGATGTGTGCGTAAGCCACACATCCAAAAACTTTCATGTGGGTGACTCCTTGCTTTGTCCCACTCCATGCTTCTTCCAGCACTCTGTTCATAACTGATTTTGTAGGGCATCTATTTAAAATGTACGCTGCACAGTGTACAGCTTCAGCCCAATAATCATTTGGCAAATGCTTTGCCTTTAA
Source organism: Pinus taeda (assembly GCA_000404065.3). Lineage (NCBI taxonomy): Eukaryota > Viridiplantae > Streptophyta > Pinopsida > Pinales > Pinaceae > Pinus > Pinus taeda. The sequence goes on along the minus strand of APFE031688645.1, from coordinate 6,734 downwards.
CATACTCCTTGCCATATCCATGATTGTCTTATTCTTCCTTTCGGCTACACCATTTTGCTGCGGAGTGTACCTAGTGGTAAACTGTTTATGAATTCCATTTTCTCTACAAAAATGTAGAAATTCTTTGGAGATATGCTCACCTCCTCTACCAGTTCTTAAAACTTTGATATGCAGCCCACTTTGGTTTTCTACAAGTTCTTTGAAATTGCGAAAATTTTCAAACACTTCACTTTTGTTCTTCAGGGAATAGACCCAAGCTTTTCTAGTAAAATCATCAATGAATGTTAGAAAATATTAGCTGCCTACAAATGATGGAGTTTGCATCGGTCCACATAAGTCTTAGTGGAGAATCTCAAAGGGTGTTTTTGCCCTTATGCTTTTCCTTGATGGAAAACTTTCTCTATGTTGTTTCCCCAAGATACAACCTTCACAAAGGCTGTCTGGTTTCTTTATCAATGGTAATCCTCTTACCATTCATTTTCTACTCAACAAGTTAAGACCTCCAAAAAATAGATGTCCAAATCTCAAGTGCCACAACCAATTTTCATCTTTTGGTTCGCTTTGGAAAGCCTCTTGTGTAATTGCTGTTATTTCTTCTCCATATTTTAAATCTGCCTTCATTCTGAGAGGAAACATCATGTTCCTTGTCATCTTCACTTCATCAATACATTGTTTGCTGGGTGCTCTATCCATGATGGTGCACACATCATTCTCAAAGAAAACATTGTACCCCTTTTGAGCAAGTTGTCCCATACTTAAGAGGTTACACTTCATTCCAGGAACATAATAGATATCTGCTATGGTTTTCTTTTCACCTTTCCTTGTTAAGACTTTTACTTCTCATTTTCCCATAACAGAAATTTTACTATCAGACCCAAGTGTGACTTGTGACTTCACACTCTGATCTAACTTAGAAAACAGGGCTATGTTTCCTATCATATGGTTACTACAACCGGAGTCTAGAAACCATACATCTTCACTCTTTGTTTCAGTCATATTATATGCAAACAACAAATTATCTTGGCTGATATTTTCTCTAGTGAAATTTGCACTAGTTCTATTATTCATATCATGCTGCTTATTCCTACATTCATTTGCATAATGCCCATATTTTTTACAACAGTGACATTGGACATTGGATTTATCATACCTTTGTCCTTGAGCATGATGTTGTCCACTTTGTTGACTGTTGTCTTGGCCTTGGTTCTGATTTAGATTGCTGCCTCTTCCTTGAGTATTTGTTGGACTGTTTCTTCCACCTCTATTTTGGCTTCGGCCTCTTCCTCTCTTGTTTCCTCTACCTTGACCTCTTCCTCTTCCAATGGACATCTGGGTCTTAAAGGCATGCTCTAGAGATGAGTTTTCATTTCTACTCAATCTCTGCTCATGTGTTATCAGTGATGCATGTAGTTCATCAACTGAGAAGTTTGTGAGATCCTTTGTTTCTTCTATAGTGGTGAAAATCACATCGAACTTTGAGGGTAGTACCCTCAATAGTTTCTCCACAATCCTCCTTTCTTCAAGAATTTCTCCATGAGACCTTATTTGTGTGACTAGACCAATCACTTGTGTGAAGAATGAGTCAATATTATCTTTCTCCTTCATGAAAAGATTCTCAAAATCTCTCCTCAGCAATTGTAGTTTTGTTGTCTTCACTTTCTCCATGCCATGATAGGCTATCTTGAGATTTTTCCATGCTTCTTTGGATGTCTTGGCTACTGCTATCCTTGGAAACACACTCTCATGCATTGCTTGATATAAGAAGTAGAGGGATTTAGAATCCTTCTTCTTATAGCTCTTCAGCAGTTCTTTCTCTGGCTGAGTTAAGTTATTAAACTCATTTTCATCTGTTGGTTCTTCAAAACCATCCTCAATAAATTCCCATAAGTCTTGTGAAGCTAGCAGGGCTCTCAGAGTTATTGCCCAATAGTCATATTTTTTTCCATTAAATTGTGGGAGCTGGGTATTACACATACCCATGCTAGTGCTGGCTCCAGCCATTCTTGCACTCTTAACTATGTTTCAAAATACTTACACTGTTTATTTAAAATAACTGTCTATTCTCAACAGCAACACACAAAAACAAAACTTGACAAATACCTTCGATAGATACTAAGATTTTTACTGCTGGTTTTTTAATATATACAAGGATATGAAGTTTATATGTTTTAATAATTGCAGCCAAATTATCAAGATTTAATTATCTTTTTTATAATAGATACTAAGATTTTTATTGTTATTTTTTTAATATATAAAATGTTGATAGGGAAATAATTTATTTAAAGTAAATGTTTAAAAGATTACACATTTTCTATTCTAATATATTTCAATTTCAATGTAAAAATATTAATATATTTCAATTTCATTGTAAAAAATATTATTAATGAATTAAGTTTTTTATTTTTCATTATAAAATTAATTTACTTTGCTAAATATTAAAACATTTTATTTTTGGAAATATATTTTTATAATTTTAGTCTTCGAGATATCTCAATAGATGATGATCATGAAAATGAAGTGATATGTGAGAGGAGATCTGAGGCAATTTACATGTGCTTGAAGAATGGACATACATAGTCACCTAGAGGTTATAGTTGTAGCAGTGGGAATTGACCCCGTCATGTGAGTACAAGACTAGCGTAATCATTGATTCCTCCAAGCGCGCGCCCACACACACAGATAAATATATAGTTTGTATGAATCAACGATTGATTTGGTCTTATACTCACGTGACAGTCGATTCCAACTGTTGTCGTTGTACATCATGTGGAACCGTTAGTGTTGGGTTCGGAGCAATTTCCTCGTACAACAGGAAGAAGCTATCTATGGTGCTCAAGAGATGTATCCAATTGTGATCTACTATGATAATCATAGTTGCATTAATCTCTGTAAGAATCTCGTATTTCATGATGGATCCAAGCATATAGATATTTGGTATCATCATTTACAATATTGCGTGTAATGGAGGATAATGTTGCTACAATACATTCCAACGGAGGAACAAGTTGTTGACATCTTGACTAAGTATTTGTTAAGAGGGAAGTTCGAGTTCCACTGATGCAGGATAGGTGCGATTGGTAATCCCTTTCTTGCTAAGAGGGATTGTTGATAAGTGTAGCAAGAAAGTCTCAATTTGACATTTCCTTGGTCAAATTGAGAAAATTCAAATTTCCACATCAAAAGACAACTTGGAAGCAGTTAAATGAGGTGACATGGTTCTTTTCTCTCAATTAGCTTAATAGATTTGAGTTAGAGGGCTTGGAGTTTAGTAATGCATGTGTGATTGCTAACTTGTAGCATTCCAATTCAATTATTTCGAGTATTATTCAATTAAACTAGTTCTAATTGTTGATAGAACTAGTTGGAGGTCAGTTGGGTAGTGGGACAATAGTCTAACTCAATGATCATCCAATTAACTAATAAATCAACCAAAAATAGTTGTGCATATAGAGAATTTGAGTTCCCTAGTTGTGGTTGAGATTCCAAAGCAGTGTAACATCAATTGTAGACTAGTCTTGAGTGTATATGTGTTGCATGTCGTCAAAGTATCAACCTTGGGAATTGCACAATAAATTGGAGGAAAATTCCTAAAAAATAAGGGCCTAATTCCTCAGTATTTGCACAAGTAAATAGGGGCTCAAGTGGAGGTACGAATTGGCTAAGTCTGGGTCAGAGCTTCTCATTGACCATAGAGATAGGTTATTCACTTGCAGGTTGAGCTCAGAGTGAGTTAGAAATTTTAATACATTCTCTATTCATATGGTTAATGCAAGCAGTATTAAGGGGTTTTTACCATTTCATTTCCCCTAGATAAATGTGTGTGCTTGTGTATGTGATTGATGAGTGTTTGTGATTATTTTTCTAAACTGTGAATTAATTTCCACATATCATTAGAGTATAATTGTGTTTCCTAATTTTAGATTAAATTTCTTGAGAAATTGCAATTCTATCACCATATTTCTACACATTGGCTACCAGTAGAAAGGATATCATCAGCATCCAGGCCTTCATCTCTATTCAATCCTGGCATTTCTACACATTGGCTACCAGTAGAAAGGATATCATCAACGCATCCAGGCCTTCATCTCTATTCAATCCTGGCACACATTTGGGCCCCTCCAAACCTTTAGCCCCCAAAACTAACTCAGACACCCTAAACTACTTTGTTCAACCTTGCCCTCATTTAGGCCCCCGTGAACCCTCACGGCCTCTGAACTAGTTCAAGCACGTTGAAATACTTTGTTTGAACTGGCCCACATCCACTCAAAAATTCTTGTGGCGCATACATGACATAAGCCCTCAGCCCTCCATTCGTTTTGGGTAGCAATTAAATTAAAACAATATATATATATATATTCCCACATTGGCTAATTTATGGTCATAATGTAGTGGGGTAATTGAAAATGTGGATTCAATATATGGGCTCCTCTTTGTTATGTCAATAAGGGGGAGAGGGGGGAGGTGTTCTGTTATCCTGATTCCCCCACATGGTTTTTCCCTGCTAATCTAACGATGCATAATGTCAATCCGATAAAAATCTGGGGTGGTCTGCAATGATAGTTTAACCCCACCCTAACATAGTTCCAACTTCCCTTACGACATTACTACATTCTGCCTCCATGGTGTAATTCCACCCCTTGTTTTTGGCTTGTGTCCCTACATTTTGACTTTATTTTCATTAATGAAAATATGGCTAGATGGAAAAATGAACGTGATAAATATTAAATTTGGAAATGATCCTTAGTCAATTGGTGTCACTCTTTGGTGGTGACTCCCTTACAGTTTTTGGGGTTCTCTCTTCCTTGATGACCTTCCTCATTGAGCTCCTACTGTTGTTCAATTTCTCTTGATGAACCTTTCGTTTTCTTTTTATCACAACGCTACTGCTTCCACAGTTTTCTTGGTATGAATGCGAGTCAATAAACATTTGTTGCGGAGTTCATTAAACTGTGGAAAACTACTATAGAGATTCCAATGATACCAATCTATTGTGAGAGATCTCAAGCTCGAAATCTCACTGGAAAGATTAAAGGTAGAAGGGGCGTGGTAGTATTTTACAGGGGCTCAACACCTTGAGAGCCACGAAATTCTGAAATCAATATCTCTTGATGAGTTTTACTCATTATCAACAAAAGAACACATTATATATTTTTCAGAGAAAAGTTGTGCGTAGTTTTAACTTTTAAATTTGTATAGAACAAGGGAATTTTAAGTCTCACATTGACTTAGAAAAAACATAACTCGTATTTCATATAATATGGATATAAGAGAACGTTATAAGACATACGAATATGGATATATTACGAGTATAGATATCTTATCTTGTAGAACGTCTTATATTATTTTCCTGAACATTTGAGATGAACGGTTTAATAATTAATATTATTAAAGATTAATTTTTCTATGAATTTTTTTTCTACTATTTGATTATATATCCTCCAGACATTTCAAACATTTAACTTTTTTCTTATTTTCTTCTTTCCATTTTGGTTTGACGATTTGTGAACCCACAGCCATTATAAAACAAAAGTAGTGGTATGCCATTTGCAAATCCATTGTTGGTTAAGGGAACTTATAAATCAATCATTCAATCATTCAAAGAGAAGGCTACAGATCGAAGCTCGAAGCCATCCACTGATTGGTGACAATAGACACCTTGCGTGGTAGTAGTTTGTGGATCCTTCGCAGTGAGCTGCATCCATTAACCAATGAGTTACCACAAATTCAAAAGCACAGTGTGACGAGTTGATATCATCCTTATAATTTAGTTCATTCATATATTTCTATTTTCACAGGTTTTACCTGAAACTTGATGCTAGCATAGCACACCAACGAGTGAGAAAATAATTACATTATTTCAGAACCACTGAATAGACATTATCATAAGAGGAAAATATATAATCAACCTTAACAGGGTGTCAAAAAATAAAAGCAAAGCACACAACTCAAAATACAAAATAGAAGCAAAAGTGTATATAGTAATCTAAGAGGATTCACCAATTTAGTTCAAACCCTAAATTTTAAACAATGGAAGTACTTGTACTCATAGATACCATGGTAATGTTTCTCAAAACACAAGTAATTTTCTCACCTTTACTCAATTGTTCTCACTATAACGAACCTCCTGAGCCTACCTAGGAATTTAGCCTCTAGGACACATAAATTTAAAATTTTGGGTTCATTCACAGTTAAAGATTTACCCCTCCTTACAGATCTTGTCTTCTAAAATTACCTCAGCCATATTACTATTAAGCCATAGTATAGATTTCTCATTAATTGTTTTGTTGCTTCTCTTATATGGAACCATAGATTCATTAACATATCTGATGTATGTGATCAACCATTAAACTTGTGATGGTAGGCACCCTATCAAAATATCTGGGTAAATCTCTACCAGCAATAGTGGAAATTAATTTCATGACCATTTTAGTGTACACTACATTATTGACCAGCATTTCATTCACATGCATACTAGTTACACTTGCCACACAGATACTTAACCCATTAGTCATAAAATGCGAAACATTATTTCCTCAATTGGTGAGTATGCGTAATTAGATATCACTTTAGAGAATTACAAGCATACCATATCTCTGTAGTGAATGTAATACGATCAGGTAGAGAATCCATAGTCATCTCACATATTCATACATAATATCACCATAAACCATGTTAGTATATATATAACTTCCTGCCATGCTTCCGCTACTAACCCTATTCTTAGATGTAAAAGA
>APFE031688642.1:26659-39069 GCA_000404065.3 Pinus taeda | reverse complement strand
GGTCCCTATAATACTAGTGATTACCCTATTACTATTGTAGTTATACCTCTTATTAATATTGTTGTGCCCCTATTGCCCCCATATTGTTATTACTGTGCCCCATAGAATCCCTCTATTGTTATTTTTGTGGCTTTATATTATTATTGTTAGGTCAGCTGGTTTATATTTTGACTCCTTAGACTCCTATATATATAAAGGAGGTTTTGTCATTTGGATCATCCAAGAATTGCTCATTTATGTAATGTACAGGAGGTTGCCCCCTCGAAGAGGCTGAATTCTAAGGCGTTGATCTATCTTTTCTATCTTTTCTTGAGCTGGTTTCATAACATATTATCTATATGGTTTCATACTTTAACAAAACATTTGCGAAGACTTCACAATGTTTTATTGTTCAGTGAAAGATTTGCCAAGATCTTACAAGATTTTACAATTCAGTGAAAGATTTGCCATGACTTTACAAGATAATATAATCTTACGAGAGATTCACCAAAAAAATTATATATACATATTATATTATTGATAAAATTGCCTCCCATTTTTCCTATGTATCATGGGGATTCACCCATTTATTATACATATAAATTTAGGGTGGTTCTTAAAATTTTACCTTCCATTAGTCAGCAAAACCTGTTCAAAATGCAATGATTGATCATTCTGCAAGACCTATCGAAGAACCTAAAATTGTAAAAGAAGCTTTATAATTCATTTTAAATCTTTAACTTTTGTTCCAAATTGTAATAAGTTGTGTACCAAGTTTTGTAATATTTCCAGAAGTTGTCAAATATCCATATTGTAATATTTTTGTTCAAAATTTTTGTTACACTCTAAATCTCTCCTTCTTCGGGATAAAAAAAGGCTTTGAGGGTGGGGGAGATGTTGGAGAGGTTAGTTGACTTAGTCGACTAACCCAATCGAGTCAAAAAGCTATATTGTAAGTTGATCGACAACTGTTACCAGGAATAGTGTCCACTCAGAGCTGTTATTCCCACTAAGACTGGTAGCTATCTTAGAAACAAACAAGTAAAGACTACTTTCGTTTTCCTTTATGAAAAATAGATAAGAGTGGAACAAAGGAAAATGAAAGTAATCTTTACTTGTTTGTTTCTAAGATAGCTACTAGTCTTAGTGGGAATAGCAGCTCCGAGTGGACACTGTTCCCGGTAACAAAATGGCGACTCCGCTGGGGAGAGAATAGATTGTTTTTTAGTCTATCTTTGTTTGATTTATAAACTTACAGACAGAGCCTGAAGTCAAACCAGCTAGCCTTCGAACTACATTTGTTATGCAAATGCAAAGTAGATCAATGCTACTTCAGTCTATCTCCGGGTTCTATTTATAAATTGAACAATTGATCTGCAAACGTTATAATTTCCCTAAGTGGTGGCTCTAGTAACCTACTTAGATCAACTCCTGTTATTTACATTTACTAAACATCACTTACTCGGCCTAAATCCCTGAACTGAACTATAAATTGTGAGCAAAGACTGGTTAAAAGTCTCGCACTGGTACCATCACACCCTCCCTTCAAGCCAGTCTGTATGCATTGCACTTCCCGTGTGCAGTAGGTGAGATGCATACTGGATTCCCTCTGTGATAGGTGCGATGGCCAGGGAAGGTTAATTTTACCTTCAGACTTTGGTTTTTCTTCACTCCTTTGAGTTCTTTTCAAGATTTTTGCTATCTGTGGTCAGTATATCTCTATGAAAACCCCCTTCTCTTCAATCATTCTGCCTCTATTGTGCAAAGAACTGTAAGTGTTTTTATGTATTTTGTGCCATTTTCAGTTCTCTTTTGCAAAGAAGTAGCGTAGTTGAACTTTCGTTTCTTAATCTGAAAGTGTCGTAAGTGTCGTTTTCAGTCATAGAAGAGAATCCCATTATTCTTGATAGTCGATTGTACTGTTACTCTTGTATATGATTTGAATTAGTAGTTTTTAAAGTGCCGAAAACAGTTTTCATTTCGAAATCGCAAAGTGTCGCCCTTATCTTCACTTCATTTTGAAAAGAAATTTGTTAAGTATTGTTGCTTTGAAAATAATTCAGATTTGCACTTAGCATTCTTCTTGTCATTTATACATTAAGAAGGCTGAAAACAAATACATGCATGTGCATTTGCATTTAGATTGCTTGGTTTGATTTAGGACAATGCATTTAGTGTGTGCTCTGTGCTCTTTGTTGAAAGACTCTCAATTTTCTTTCATTAGTAGCTAGGATTTTCATTGCTAAAAGAAGATTAAACAGTTGTTTATCATCTTAGACTGCATTTTAGGAATTGTATAAACATCACGTGGTGAACCTGAAAGGCGAATTTTTAAATAAGATCAACTATAAAATAAATTTAATGAATCTAAAAATGCTTTGGAACCTAACTCACAACATCTAGAAGTCTAGGCTAGAGACGTATTCCGTCGTCGTAAAACCTGGTAACTGTTGTTTTCATTGTTGGTTGGGTGATTCCCCCACTCTGAGAGGACAAGTACCAGTATATACTTGTGCTCCCACGTATCGCCGAGTATATATTGGGAGACCACAATAGGCTATATCCTTTATCGTTAGGAAGCCGTGTCTACCGCCCTATCGATCACAATGCACTGAACACATCATTCGGTAAGATTGACTACCGTACCGTAAAAGGTATTCTGCAATTTTTCGATTGGTTTGGTAATCCCCTCTGCCTAGATTTCTAGAGAAGTCTCTTTCGTTCCTTTTCAGACTCCTTAAAAGAAAAGGTCCATCTGAGCACTTGTCACTTTCAGGCTCATTAAAAATCGAAGGCGACTAGAGCCATTTTTGTTTTTCTGCTCTTAAAAATTGAAAAAACAAGTTGTGTCAAAGCGTCTAAAATTCATTTAATTCAAAAACATTTTCCCCTTTTATTTTGAGTTGATCAAGTAATCTGCAATCATGGAAGAAAGTCAATCAAAACCCCGTTGTTCATGGAGACTTACGAGTCAACCGTCGTTGAGTCTGGAAGAGAAACCATTCTGGACAAAGCGGACTCGTTTGACTGGATCAAAGTCCCCTAGGTTGGTTGGAGCAAGTACTCCGACATCCTTAGAGACTCCGATCACTCTGAAAATTTCTGGTATCCCTGCCTCTACAGGAGAAATTCTGCAGCAACAAAAGGACATTACAACTAACCCTAGTGTGACGGTAAACACTTCTATTCCTGAACAGGCTCCATCTACAGCTGATTCGGAAGGTGTTACTCCCCAAACGTCTGTTGTTGTAGAACTTATATCTTCTTCGGCACTAGAAATATTTTACAAACCTGACGGTCTACCTCTTCCTCCTGGATTGATTTCCATAGAAGAGATTATGGAAGATCCTCCATCTAACACTCCAACGCAATTTGGAGCTGGGATTGCCCTGTATCCTTCTCCATCAAAAGATATTCTCTCGCCATCATAAGTTCCTAAAGAATCACTAAGGAATCTTTTGGATAGGATTAATATGTCTGAACAACCGTTGACATCAAGGACTGTGTCACCCAACACAGCAGTAGCAGAAATTCCTGCTGCTACTCCGACAATGTTTGCCGGTGTGCCATCTATCCCAACCATCTCTCAATCGCTAGATGGAGTCCATCTAGGGGCTGTTTGGATAGTATGGATTGGTCCCGTTTGTTCGTCCGGAATTGTATATGGAATCCCTTATGTTGAGTCTTGACAAATTGATCCTTCACAGTGTCAATTTGGGCAAACCGGTCCCCAAAGGCAAATCATTCCTTTGAGTACTGGGTTATCGTCGTGTGGAGGGCCATATACCCTTTCATTGCCTTCTTCGGAAGGACAACCATGCGAGAGTTCACAACAAAATTTAGGTTATGCTGGAATTACAACTAGCGGTTGGGTGCCAATCCTGCGTCAACAACTAAGAGTTGTATACTCAGTGCAACAAAGTTTACCTATGACAAATATCCCCACTACACTGACTATTGTGGCAGTATTGCAAGTACAAGTGTTGCGAGTTGTATGCCAACCTCAAGTTTCTCAGGCTATAATGCAACAACCTCTTGTACCTACGACACGACCGCAATCACCAACTAGTGGAATGACACAGGTCCAAACAGGGACCACCACCCCCCATCTTGGTCAAACAGTCAATACTGGACAACAGTCCATGACTTCACAACCATGGCTGGTGCAATACCAACAACCGCAATTCCAACAAGCTTACCAAGGATATGAGCAACAAGTCTTTGCAAGTAATGGGCAGCCGTATCAACCATATCATAATGGTTATGCCCATCAACCTTACCAAAGTTACCAACATCAAATGCATTATGCTGGTATGCAAAGACCAACTCCTCAATAAATTCCATCTTATCCTGGGTATGTTCTGCCAAGCCTAAATCAACAGTTTCCTTTTGTGGCAACTTTAGAGTTACCAGATCTAAATCAAATAACGAACGATCCAATTGCCTATGCCTCTTGGTGGCCAATGATTCCGCATAAACTTTCGTCTGAAATTCCTAAATTTAATGGAAATCCGGGAGAAGACCCATCGAATCATGTGATGACCTTTCATCTATGGTGTTCATCCAACACTCTCAATGATGATTCAATCAGGCTTCGCCTCTTTCAGTGAACGTTGACTGGTCCGGCAGCAAAGTGGTATATCGAATTGCCTAGAGCTTCGTTTGATAACTTCAGTACCTAGCCACAACCTTTTTAACCCATTTTCAGTTACCCATAAGGTACGAAACAGTAATTGAGCTACTTATCAATTTCAAACAAACGACGACCACTCACATATCCAATCATATTCATGAATGGTGACGTTGTCGTAGAATGGTAAAAACATATGTTCCTGATCAGCTATTGCCTCAATGGTTTATTAAGTCATTGTTACCTACTATTACAGAAGATGTGGCAAAGGGAGGAGTAGTCACTGAAGAGCAATTTATTGCTCGTGCACAACATCTAGACTTGATTTATACTCAGTCTAGCATGCTCTACGATAAAATCCCTGATGCTCCTAGACCGGAATTTTCCATTCCCCCCCCTCCTAAATCAAACAAAGACTCTCATGTTGGCGATGGCATGATAGGTATGACAAGCACTAAAACTGTAAAGGCTACGTCAAAAAAGGCCCGCACGGTTTCGAGTCAAAACGTAAATGAAGAACTTCTAGCCTCGGAAGTAAATGTTGTGTCGACAGACAAAGGAAAAGAAACCAAGCAATCGGGAGGCAAGAAGAAAAAGAAAGGAAGAAGAAGAACCAGGAGGAGTCATCTCCTGAAAAATCTTCTGCAAACCCTTATGGGGATAAGAAACCAAAATGTCCATGCCTAATATGTGACGAGGATCACTGTACCAGAGAGTGTCCATATAAAGTTGAACTTAGAAAATTCTTCAAAAGTTCAAAAACCTCGGCTGTATTGACTGATCTGTTTCCGAACCCAGGAACATATTTGGTTGCTAGTGAAAATGCTTCCCCATCCCAAGTGCTAATGTTGTCGGTTTCAAAGCAATTGAATGATGCTCTCATATCGACAAGGAATAAAGATTACAGGAAACCACAGATGTTGAACAACAAGGATAATGATCAACCTAGTAGTTCAACAACAACTTCGACCAAAGTTGTGCCACCCATCATTCCTGAATTAACGATAAAACCGCCAAAGGGAGTAGTACACAAATCGACGTTTAATCCTTGTACCAGAGCAGCACAACACTATAATATAGTGGAGGATTTAGCCCAATCACCCTCTGCGATATCGACACTTGAGGTACTGCAAAATTGCCCCTCCCAAAAGCAGGCTTTATTATCAGCAATAGGTGGGAATGACCCAACGGATTCCAATATTGTGTCTTTTAATCACAAAGGATACGACCCTTAGTTACCAGCTCAACTAGCTTTCCTCATTCAAGTGAAAGCCCTCAACAAAACTCTTCATAGAACAATTATTGATGAGGGGGCATCCACATGTATTATGTCGATGAGTTGCTGGAAAAGTCTAGGGTCTCCATCCTTGTCGCGATCTTTTATGACATTAAAAGCATTTGATGGATGAACATACACCCCGTATGGGATATTAAGTAACTTGCAAGTCGAACTGGGGGGCAAAACAGTAGAAATTGATGTTGAAGTTATCGACGGAAACCTCGATTACAACATCCTACTGGGAAGACCCTAGATATATGCCATGGCAGCCGTTATGTCAACCTACTTTAGGAAAATTGCATTTCCTTCCCAAGGAGGAATTACAATCATCGACCAACAAACATTTCTCCCTAACAGTTCACAAGTTATGGGAAGCATTCCGATGATCCATGGAAGCCGTAATTTGCTTCAAAATATCGGAGTAGGCCTACTAAAAGACCCCACCTTAATGGGAACTTTTACCCTACTGCCTCCAACCAATATGGCGGAAGTGGCTAACGTGGGAACCTGCAATATGATATGTTCCATTCGAAAGATGTTAGAAAATGATATTAATATGGATCATCTACAGGTATTGCCTCTAAACATATTGGAAATATTATAGCAATCAATGTTTTCAGCATGGGAGGCAAACCCGTATCAACGCTCATCAAGCGTTTGGATAGATAGGTCTAAGGAATATGACACCCCTTCAGATCCTTGGTCGCAAGTACACTCTATAGACGAAGGAATCTTTCAATCAATGATGATTGATGGGGCACCATGGGAAGATTACCACCATCATTCCCATCTTCTAAATTGGAAAGAAGATAATTCCAGTGACCTAGACCATCCTTCAGTCTTTGAATTTCTATCGAATACTGTGAATACGATGGATTCGGAGAGAAACCTATCTAATATTGAAGAGACTACCGCCATAAATATCTCAACCAAAACAGATGTTGTAGAGAATATTCATGTCGGCAAATCTTGTTCTTCTTCAGAACTGGAAATATATAGCGCTCTCTTTCGCAAGTTTAGAGATGTCTTTGCTTGGTCATATGATGAAATTCTAGGTATTGACTTGAGCATGGTTGAAGATGAAATTAAGATGTATCCAAATGTCAAACTGGTACAACAATGACTACGGCACGTGCACCCCAAGAAAGCCGTTGCCATTAAGGCGGAAGTTGAAAAACTCCTCCATGCTGGTTTTATTTACCCTATTCCTTTGACCGATTGGGTATCGAATATTGTTCCTATGATGAAGAAACAAGGAACGATTAGAGTGTGTGTCGATTACAGGGATGTAAATCAAGCTTGTCCAAAAGACAACTACCCTACACCCTTTATTGACCAGATAATTGACGAATGTGCCAGATGTGAAATCTTTTCATTTATGGATGGATTTTTCGGGTATAATCAAATAAATATCCGCCCACAGGACCAATCAAGGGCTGCATTTATTTGTCTGTGGGACACGTTCACATATCGCAACCTACCCTTTCGTTTAAACAATGCAGGGGAAACTTTTCAAAGAGCAATCAGCTATGCTTTCCATGACATGAAGAACATCGTTCAGCCATATCTCGACGATCTTCCAGCTCATTTGTGAAAGTAGACCGATCATCTGTAGCATTTGAGAGCATTATTTCTATGTTGCCGACACTATAAGATATGACTCAACCCGCACAAATGCGTGTTTTGTGTCAGTTCTGGTTGTTTACTTGGCTTCGTGGTCCCAAAGGATGGGATTCGTCTCGACCCATGTAAGGTTCAGGAAATCATTGATTTGGCTCCACCTTCAAACTTGCTTCAGATTCAGAAACTCCAAGGGAAACCAAACTTCCTTAGGAGGTTCATTCCAAATTACACCGAACTAGCTAAAGGTTATACTCGTCTATTGAAAAAAGAAGTACCCTTCATTTGGGATCAGGTTGTGCAAGATTCCTTTGATGCTTTAAAGCAATCTTTAATAAAAGCGTCATTAATGTATGCTCTTGATTATCAAAAAGACTTTAACCTGTATCTGGTTGCAGCGGATACGACCATAGTGATGGTTTTAGTTCAAGAGGATAATGGAATTGAAAATCCTATATATTATTTAATCCGAAACTTAAATTATACGGAAATGAAATACTCCTACGTTGAAAAGCTAGCGCTAGCAGTTGTTCAAGCGATACATAGATTTTGACACTACGTCCTCTTCAGAAAAACTACCATTTTATCAAATTGCAACCCCATGACTTATATATTGTCGCGACAGTTGCTGGGGGGCAAAAATTCAAAATGGATAGAAATTTTACAAGATTTTGATTTGGAATTCAAAAAATCCAAATCAAAGAAAGCCCTGGTATTCGCGGAGTTACTATGTGATCTCCCATCGTCATCCAATGATGCAACATCCAAAGAAGAAATCGTGGATGAAAATTTGTTTATGATATCTTCAAGCAATCCATGGTACAAAGATATAATCATCTATCTCCAGACACAAACATATAGGTCTAATACCTCACGCTCCGAACAACGACGGATTCGATACCAAGCGAAAGACTACATGATCGTTAGTGATACCCTTTACTGTCACGGTATCAATACCGTTCTGTGGAGGTGCCTCACCCGTGAGGAGGCCGAAAAAGTCCTGAATGATTGTCATTCAGGCGCGTGTGGGGGGCATCAATCTGGTTATGCTACAACGCAAAAAAATTTGCGAGCAGGATACTTCTAGCCAACGATGTTCAAAGATTGCATAACCACAGTTAGAAGTTGCCATGCTTGCCAAATTTTCGATAGCAAAACCAGAAGAGCACCCGCACTGCTGCAAATAGTAGTTGCTGTAGGGCCAATAGGGAAATGGGGCATAGATTTCATGAGATGTAACCCCACCTCAGCCGAGGGGCATGGGTATATCATAGTCGCGGTAGAATATTTTACCAAATGGGCCGAGGCGATGCCTACATTAAACAACAGTGGCGAAATGACTGCCCTTTTCATTTTTAATCACGTAGTCTCCAAATTCGACGTTCCACAGGCCATAGTCACAGATCATGGATCGCATTTTCGCAATCACATGATGGTTGAGTTGGCTGCCAAATTAGGACTGTCCCACGACAGCTCTACTCCGTACTGTCCGCAAGCTCATAGCCAAGTTGAGGCAATCAACAAGGTCCTAAAGCACATGTTGCAAAGAATGATCGGAGTCCATAAACGAAATTAGCACCTGATCCTGTACTTGGCCTTGTGGGCATACCAGACATCGGTAAGAAATGCAACTGGGTTTACACCTTTTCAACTTGTGTAAGGTCTGGAAGCAACCTTACCAATTCAGTGTGAAATCTCGTCCCTCAAACTCGCAGTCGACCTTCTCCCCGGAACTTCAGAAGAAGAGGCTTGTTTCTTGGAACTAATCCAATTGGATGAAACCCGTCGCGATGCAGCTTTGGCTGACGAAGCTCATAAGAAACTAGTCAAAGTGCAGTTCGACAAAAATGTCAAACCTCACGTCTTCTCAGAAGGTGACCTGGTCTTACTTTATGACCAGGAATCTGATAAGTTGGGAATAGGGAAATTCAAATTGTTATGGATGGGTCCCTATATTGTTAAGCATGTATTAGCAAAATTTGCCTATGAATTGATCGACTATGACGGGATTCCACTAGCGCAACCTTGGAACGGGTTGTACCTCAAGCGTTACTATGTTTAATTCTGCGTAGTAATCCTTATGCTTTTGTTACATTTTTGTTTTCGCTAAGCGTAAATATTTTGGTTAGGTAATCCACTTTTTTGAATTCGTTGCAGATGTCAAACCTATTGGAATCATTTGTTGGATATGCCGACGGAGCGAGTCGTAGTTCGCGGAACCTATCTTCTGCGGCATGGGCCATTTTCGATCCTAGCGACGGGTTAGTAAGTTTCAGAGGGGTATGTATTGGTCAGTCGACGAACAATATCATTGAATACAACGAGTTGATAGAACTCCTCTCTGATGCCATCACACATGGCATATGTCGACTTGTCGTCAGGCTAGACTCACAACTCGTCATTCTACAACTCACTGGTATCTATTCCGTACGGAATCCAGCCATCTATCACATGTTCCTAAGTGTCAGGATTTTGGAAAGACAGTTCGATTTCATTCAATATCAACATATTTCCAGAAGTTTAAACACATTGACAGACTCATTGGCAAATTATATGTTAGATAGACATTTGTGACATTTATAAAAGAGAAGCATCACATCAATATATGCAGCAGGATCATGTAACTTAACCAAAATAAAGCCCCAAAAATCAAAAATATATACATAATTGTTTATAGTTTATACATAATGTTCTGTAACCAATACAAAATCAGTCAAATGACCCAAAACTCAAAATGCTAGGGGGAACCATAGTCTAATGATGTTGGTGATAACAAGTCACCGCCTATGCAATCATGCATAAAAGCCTAGTCAATCGACTCGGCACGCTAGTAGTATGTCGCTTCAAATGCAGAGGAAACTCGTCGGTCCTCACATCCGAGATACCAAGAGTGAGACCCTCAACTTCATCCTTTAGTGTTGAAAGAGTCTCGACCACGTCGAGGTCGCGGAGGATGGCCCTCCCCACAGCCTCTCCGCTGGAGCGGCTGCTGGTTCTTTGCGGCATACTGCTGGTCGAACTGGTCCAATATCTACATGAGCACATAAGTTTTGATTAGTATTGATCAGAGAAAGCATAAGGACATTATAAGAACAATAAACAGAGATATGGTCATAAAATTTACCCATAGTACCCCACTGTTCTCCAGCCGGTAGCACTAAATTCGGGTCACCCCGGAAATCCATGCTAGCATATGGAAACTTGGCGTAAACCATCTCCTGACGATTGAACCACTCGAAGAAACTATCAGAAAAGGAAATCTGAGACTGGCCATCATGTCAAGACATGAGGTCAACCCATCTCTGCATCCGTGGTTCAGTCAGTGGAGGTAGGCCAAGAGATGTGTTGCGGCTGCATCAGTGGGATCTTCTCCAAAGTGAAAGTGGTCAAAATAGAACCATAGACAAAATTCTTGGATCTTCCGCTTTTCACCTCGGTTAGTTGTTCTTTCATCATAGAGAGTATTGCATCGCACCAGTTGAACACCTTCAGTTCAAGGCATTCCAAAGCATACTGCATGTAAGCCCTGTTAGCTATGTGAAGAGCCGCACTACTAGCCAGTCTAGAAAAAGTGAATAGAATGGTCCTCAAGGGCCAATTAGTGACATCTTGGATATTGATCTTGCTATCCATACTCGGTTGAGATCCATCTCTGCCATGCCGACGAATATACTCCCTCACAGACTCACCCCTATGGGCGAGACCTGATAATGAGAGAGGGGCACCATGCCTCGATAAACCGGTCAAAAAGTAAATGTCCACGACAGTCAAGGGGATCGATTTGCCCTTGATCTGGAACACCTGGTTGGTAGGATCCCAGGCATTGAAGAAATATTGCAACAAGTTAATTTGTTGCCTCATGCTATAGATGTGAAAAAACTTCAATAGGCCACAGTTCCGCAATGCAGTTACTGTGCCCGGATCATGTAAGGCAACCGTGTCCTCTTCTTCATGCTTGCATTCTCGCCATGTAACAACCATTTTTCTCTGATGAATCTCTGAAAAACAAACAAGAGAAGAGTCAGGATCTTGATTTGGAAAAAAACAGGCGAAAATCTATGAGAAATTTGTGCAAAAATTTTCCTCCTTGCACCCATCACACCCCAGCAGTGTACTGGGAGTGATGCATACTGACTAGCCAGTGAGAAGGCCAATATGCATCGCACCTTTCGATTAAGGAAGGGTACAATGGAGCCAAGGTGAGTTTTTCAAATCCTAGAGGCTCAGCAAAGCAAGGAAACAGGCTCAGAATTCAAAAAGAAAAGAATGCAATTGAAGAGCACAAGTTTAGCTCCTACCTGGTCTAGACGGTATCAAGAATCGTCCACAGAATCTCCCGGAATCAGCTAGTGAAAATCAGGGGGGAAAAGCACCTCCAGTGCTCCAACAAACCAAGTTCAAATGAAATGGTAAAATGAGAGGTAAAAGTCACTTTTAAATTACCATTCATGTAATTCAAGTAAGGTATTAGTGTTCTTAACTCATTGATCAAGCATATGTTTTCATTTCTAATCAGTTTGATGAAGAAATTGAACAGGTAGTACAATCTTTGAAAGAACAAAATGCTAATGGTGAATCAAGGAATCAATGACCATTATCACGAGGAGTTTTAACGCGAAATTCAAGCTCGTTAAAAGATAAACATAAGCAATGAGCAAATGTTTCCCCCAGAGTTTAAGCTCATTAAAAAGTGAACCAATTTTCAGGTAAATAATCATTGTGAATGCATTATCATCAGCTTTTGAGCCTTGGTTGTGTTCTCATCATCACCTCCACTTTGTTTTTAGCCGATCATTTGCCTCCATTTGATTGTTTACCCTTTTGAGGAACATCTACGAAGAGTGATTCTATTAGCCATCCTTGTGACATTGCCATGATTGGAAAATTCCAAACCTTACCTGG
>APFE031688642.1:3322-25477 GCA_000404065.3 Pinus taeda | reverse complement strand
TTCCTTTAGGTAGTGAAGCAACACTTTTAGGGACTTAGGAGCCCTCAGTTTATGGACATTTATGATTGGGGTTGCAGTGCCCAAAAATGTCTATAACAACAACTTAGTAAAGTGGACATCCAAGTTGGCTTAGTTGAGTCAGTTTGGATAGTTAAACTGTTGTAACTGTCCCGATAAAGTATATATATCAAAGACTGTATCAATCTTTTGGTTCTATTCAGCTTTAAGATATATAATAAAAGTGTTCCTATGTTGGTTCTCCACTACTTGTGTCCCTTCTCTTCTCTATTTTCTTATGTGCTTTTCTATGTAATGTCTTGATGTCCTTACTATTGGTAACTATGCTAACATTTCCCTAGAATACAACAAGGAGGAAAAGGTGATACTTTTATTACCAAGTACAATGTTCACTTTCCTCTTTGAAGGGGAAACCTCCAATCGAGCATATCTTAGTTACAATAATTATCTTAACACTTTTACCTCTATATAAACAACTTTCTATCATTTTAGAACATTTTATAGGATGAAATTTCTAGTAAGTCCTATTACAAGAGTTGTGTCCGCACTATTATCTACCTTACTTACTGCTAATGGCCTTTCTTATATAAAAATATATTAATCTATCTATCAGGTGTTCGGGTGGCTAGGACCATAACATGCCTTCTCCCTTAGAGAACAGCCATTTCATCATGGTGTGAGTTGTGGAAAATAATTTAGAATGCAGGCATGATCCTAGGTGGCATCGTTAGGTGGAGTATCCTACTATCACTCTATTGTATTGGAACTTATTGAATTGTTCTCTAGTTGAGATGTCTCTCATAATGGTGAAGGACTACTTCAAGATGCAACCACATGGAACCTTCTTCATCCAATTATTGTAGATTGGATTGAATATTACAATTAGACCCAAAAACTTCCTTTAAGTAAGAAACATGAAAAATTGAATGGATCTTTTAAAGGTTGGGAATTTTTAATTTGTAAGCAATAGGTCAAATGAATGAGGGAATTATGTAGGGGCATAAAATTTTGGAGCTAAATTTTTTTGGATGATTAGCTTTGTGGGGATTTTTCTTATATGATTGAAGACAAAAAAATTCTTGATCCCCTTTAGTAAAAGGGAATTCAAAGTGATTTTAATCAGCTTGTTTCTTCATTTGGTTCTAGGCCACGGTCATGGAAAATAAGAAACTTGGCACATGTTCCCTAATTTTTGTGTCCTCAATAAAATTACTATCAAGGACTCTTGTCACCGGTGACCTTTCAAATGACCTCCCAAGTGCCCAATATTCCATTGAACTTGATATTTACTCTGATTATCACCAAATTTGTATGAAAGAGGCTAATATTCCAAAGACTACCTTCCGAATTAATGAAGTTCATTATGGTTTTAGTTTTAATTTTACTAGTTCCATTGTTAGTCTTATTAAAGAATTACTTATTTTCGGTGATGTAACACTTGTTGATGGTCTATATAAACTCTATTTGAATTATTTGTTTTCTTCCAATTTTTTAACCTTGCATGGGAATGTTGGAATTAAGCATGGTATTATGAATGAAAAATCCTCCATGCTTTAAAATGCGAGTTTGGTAGACATATCCATAGAGAGAATGAAAATATTAATAAATGATGGAGTCCTTGAGATTCTTGATTTATCTTATTTTGGTGCTTATGTGGGTTGCATAAACGGAAAATAAACAAACAAAACCAAGAAAGGTGTGTTGGGATAGGGTCCTTAGGGTCAATTTTGGGTTTAGTTAACCCTGGCAAGTTTTGTATAATTTTTTGTAAAATATGTAAATTCTCCGTGAAATGTGGATGTAGAGTGTGTAGGTAGATAGGAGTCAAAGGGGTCTTAGCCTCTTGTTTGGATAAGTAAATAGGTCAGTTTTGAGACTCACCCATGGTCCACGGACCATGGTATTGTATTGAGAATGCTATATATTTGAGTCATAGCGAGTCTAGAAGAAGATAAGTAAGTAAGCTAAGTCAAGATAGAGACTGTTGGGGTGAGTGCTAAGGCAAGAAGGCTCTAATTCCTATACTCAGGCGAAAAGGGAATGCTTTTGCAGCTGAGTGCTTAGACCCCTGTAGCTAAGTGCTCAATGTGAAAGAGTATGTAATCTGAACATTGAAAATCAATAAAGACTGATTTTGAAGAATTACTATGCAATTTGAGCATTTATGTTGATTCTGTTTATGTTATGATTTGTTGCTTGTAATGTGTTTTCTATAAAATAATGTATGAACGTCGCACAAAACAACTGAATTTGTCTTAACTATGCATTACTTAAGTTATTATCTATTTTCGTGAAGTTAAGGGTTATTTCTACTATGTTTTCTGAAGAAGTGGATAGATATGCGCGAAGTCAGATCTAGGGTTATTCATTAATGTGAAAAAGTGGATAATATTCATGTTCAAGGTCTGCAAACACTGATCGTATACCTTAACAAAGGTCTAGAAATTTTTTCATAGAGTTGCAGTGGCAAGCCATAGGAGACTACCGATCTGCGCAAAGGAAGATTTGAACTGTCAGAGCTTGAGAACCACTTATCACATGTCCTTTGATGTAGAAACCTAGTTCTAGCATCCCCAAATACTGCTTTGGGTGAGAATGTATCCTGCACTATGAAGGTTGTTGCCGAAAGGGCCAGAAGTTAGGGTTTTGTTGGTTGGCGTGAACAATTATGAACCTAGGTTAGGCCCCCTTAAGCCAAAAAGGTTCCAGGAGGAATTTGGAAATATTAGAAATCATACAATACCTATATGTGTGGACCATTTTTGAATCTATGTATAAATGGCCAGAAATAATTCATCTCATTTATAGATAATCACACATGATTTATGTAACTGTATATGATATTTGAAAAAAATTGTGGCATTAGATACTTTCAAAACTTATAAGGTAGAGGTAGAGAAACAAACTAGAAAAGTAATTAAAATTGTGATGTCAAATAGAGGTGGATAGTATCGTGGAAGGTACACAAGTATAGAATGAAAACTAGGTCCATTTACAAACTTTCTTAAGGAGCAAGGCATTGTTGTTCAATATAAGATGCCCAACTTACCACATCAAAAAGGTGTATCTGAAAGGAAATAATGTACAGTAATGGACATGGTGAGGAGTATGATTAGTAACTCCACTCTCTAATTAGCTCTATGGAGTGAGCCTTTAAAAGCCACAATATATATCCTAAATAAAGTTCTCGCTAAGGAAGTTCGTAATTTTTTTTTCGAGTTATGGAATTGTTGGAAACCAATTTTAGGAAATGTACACATATGGGGTTGTTTTGTTGAGTACAAGATATATAATCCATTAGAGAAAAAGTTGTACTTAAAGACAATTAGTGGGTTTTTCATTGGTTATGTAAATAGTTCTAAGGGATACAAATTTTATTGTCCTTCTCATACACCTAAAATCATTGAAGCAAAAAATGAAAGGTTTGTTGAGGATAATGACATTAGTGGGAGTGAGAAATCTCAAAGTTTAACTTTCTAGGAATGCAATATTTGGTTATCATACTTGCAAATATGGATTGGATAAATTTACTTCAAGAATATCCACAAGATATCAGTATCGAAGAGAAACAAACAAATGAAATTCCACCCCATGAGGATGTAGTTGTAAATGAACATATTATTCAAATACCATAAAATGTGGATGAAGAGATAGGATTAAGAAGATCCTCAAGAATAAGGAAACCTACATTTTATTTTAATTATGTTGTGTACCCTTCAAGATTTTTATCAAGTCATTGGAATGGAAGAAGATCTAATCTTATTTTCCCTAGCCATGAGTGAAGGAAAATCCAAGATCTAACACAATGCTATGTTAAAAGGGTTGGATTTAATGGCTAAGAACCACGTTTTGGATTTAGTTGAATTTCCTAAGGAATCTAAAGCCATTAATTGTAAATGGGTCTACAAAACCGAAAAGGACTCATCCGGAAATATAGATTGGTATAAAGCTAGACTTGTTTAAGGTATTGATTTCAATGAAACCTTTGATATAGTTTCTACAAAGGGTTCACTTCAAATAACAATGGCATTAGTAACTCATTTTTATATTGAGTTTATTTAAATGGATGTGAAAACAACTTTCCTTAATAGGGATATAGAGGAAGAGGTATATGTGAGTCAACTTGAAGGTTTTTGAGAAAGAAAAACATTTGGTTTTTAGACTTAGAAAATCCACATATGGGATAAAATAAGCTTCACAGTAATGACATTTTAAATTTCATGGTGTCATTTTTTCATTCGGTTCTACAAATAACATTGTGGATCAATGTTTATACCTTAAGTTTTGTGGGAGGAAATTCATATTCTTAGTTCTATATGTGGATGCTATTCTTCGTGCTAATAATGAGTTGGGCTTGCTACATGAGGTTAAACAATTTTTGAACTAGAAATTTGATATGTAGGACATGGTGAAGCGTCTTATATCATTGGCATAGAGTTTCATAGAGATCTATCCCGAGGAATATTATTATTGTCTCATAAGGCCTACATTAAGAAGGTTCACCTAGTGTGGAATCAATTATTATGGCGGATAAGTTTTGTCTTAATCAATGTTAAAAAAAATTATTTGGAATGAGAAAATATGAAGACCATTCCTTATGCATCTTTAGTCGGAAGTCTTATGTATGCCTAGATCTATACAAGACCATACATTAGCTTATAGTTGGAATGTTAGGTAGATATCAAATTAATCCAAGCATTGATAATTGGAGGGATGTAAAGAAATTTATGTTGTATATGAAAGGTACAAAATACTGCATGATCACATACATATGATCATACCATTTGGAAGTGATCGAGTATTCAAACTTAGACTATGCAGGATGTCTCAACTCTAAACTTTATACATTAGGACATGTATTCTTATTTGCATAAGGTGCCATCTCACAGGGAAGCAAGAAACCTAAATTGAGCGCTTCTTCCACTATGGAGGCAGAGTATATAGCATGTTATGCTTAGAATATTTGTGGTTAAAAAATTTCATCAGAGGGCTTAGAGTTGTAGACTCCATCTCTAGGCCATTAAGGTCTTACTATGATAATTCTGCTACAATTCACTTTTCCAATAGCAATAAGAAGAATATCTCAAACAAACACATTTACATAAAGTACCTTGTTGTTAAATAATGTGTTTAGAATCATCAAGTGACCATTGAGAAAATAAACACCAAGTCAATGGTTTTGGATCCCATGATGAAAGGGGTACCACCTAAGTTGTATGGAGAACATGTGGAGTGTATGTGACTCATTAAATTGTTTCATGCTTGATATGTTATGTAAATTTGAGACACCATTGAATTTGATAATTGCAGTTATGTTTTTCTGATTCCTAGTATATCTTCCTACTCAATTTTGTAAACACAAAGGAGTAATGAATGATAGATCTTCCATTGGGAAAATAAAGTTGGACCTTGAATGGGAATTTTACTACACATTAATAAATAATTATGCCACATAAAGTGTTTATTAGAGGGAATTAATGATATTGCAATACAAGGAAGGTAGTATCCATTTAATAGATTATTTACCACTATTATCCATTCATTGAAATTGTTTCTCAAGAAACTAGAAAGTGAAGATAATATTATGTTTGTGTCAATTTGGACCAAGTGGGATATTGTTATAAATATTTTTTATCATTGTTAGAAATGTTTCTTATTGTGGCTGAACCCTCCACAACCCATATAAGTGGTTTGATAACTTCCCATGAAGTGTTGGTTGTGATCGGTAAAAACCACCCCATTAACTCCAAGTCAGTTAATGATCTTTGATGGAATGATCATTATAAATATGGGTGGATTAGAAGAGTCTCTCGTTTATCATGAAAGGAATTACTTGAAACTCCATTATTTATGGCATTAAATATTGGATAGATCAAAATATCCCTCTAGTGGATTCATAATGTTTTTCTGTATCAACTCTAATCACCATGGCCAAAGGTGTGTTCCATTTTATCCCACATTAAATTTTAAGCTTACATTATCAATACTTATCAAAATATGAATGATGAGTATTTGTAAATGAGGTGGGACCCATTTTAAAATTTTGGAATGATATGTATTAAAAGTAACTGAAAATTAAGTCGAAAACCGGGGTTTCTAACTTGTAAGATATGGTTTCAAATATGCCCATATCATATTCCAAAAGTGCAAAATTCATTACCTAGTGTACTAATTTCAAATTCCAAAATCAGATTCGATATTGAATGTCTAGAATTTTTATTTTTGCATATTTTGAATTCAACTTTGCATTTTGGCATATGATATTTTGACATGTTTGGAACAAAAATTTGCACTTTAAAAACTCCAGTTTTGCACTTTAAAAACATTATAAATTGAAACTAATATTAATGCAAATATAATAGAATTAACAATATATTATATAATATTCAACAAAAGCTAGTAAAAATATCAAAGAACAACACATAACCAGATGCATAGCATTTTATATTGGGTAGTGACAATCCCATATTCTACGATATAATTTTTAAGATAATTTACTTAAAGTAAATGATATTACCTCTATCCATAAATATTGGTCACAATTAATTAATTACTCATTACATCTAATATTACTTATTATACACAATACAATTTAATTATTTAAAAAATAACACACACACACACATTCAATTAATAAATAAAAACACATATTTAAGGAATACTTTAGGATGCAACCAAATGGAACCTTCTTCAGGATGCAACCAAATGGAGCCTTTTTCATCCAATAATGGTAGATTAGATTGAATATTGCAATTATATCTAAACACTTCCATTAAGAAAAAATTATGAAAAACTAGATAGAACTTTAAATGGTTGGGAAGTTGTAATTTGTAAGTGATAGGTCCAACGCATTGGGGAATTGTATAGGGGCCATAAAAGTTTGGAGCTAGTTTTGGTTGATGTTTAGCTTTGAGGAAAGTTAGATTATATAGACAGAGACAATGAAACATATGATTCCATTTATAAAAATGGCATTTAGAGTGATTCTGATCAGCTTGTTGCATCATCTAGTTCTATGCCATGGTATTGGTCCTAAAAAAACAAAGCACTTGGTGCATGTGCCCTAATTTTTATTCCCTCAATAAATTACCCTCAAGGACAAATTTCCTATTCCTATCATTAGTTACCTTTTGGATGACCTCACAAGTGACACATTTTCTACTGAACTTTATCTTCACTTTGATTATCACTGAATTTGTTGGAAGGATGCTAATATTTTGAATACTACCTTTCGAAATAATGAAAATCATTATGATTTCATGGTCATGCCACTTGGCCTATATAATGTCCCATCCACTTTCCAAAACCATATATTTCAACATTGCTTGTGCCACTTTGTGCTTGTCTTCTTTGATAGCATCCTCATTTACAATAAATCATGGCTATCCCAACTCATCCATGTGAATAAGGTATTACAATTACTATCTCATCATCAACCTTTTATTAAAAGGTCAAAATGTGCTTTTAGGGCCCTAGAAGGGGAATACTTAGGCTATATTGTGTGTAAGTATGGCGTATGAGTGGACCTAAAGAAAATTGAAGATATGAAGGAATGGACATCACTTAATACCCTTAAGAGCTTATAGAAATTATTTGGTTTTAAAAGGTAATATACAAAGTTTTCCCCACAATTATGGAAAATGTGTAGCCCCACTTACATATTTACTTAAGAAAAATGCTTTCAGTTTTACTAGGACCATTGATATTTCCTTTTAATATTTGAAATATCTTATGTGCATCACTATAGGCCTTCCCCTACCTAATTTCACTACAATTTTTGTCTTAGAATTTTTTTCATATGCAAGAAGGCTTCCCCTTCCATTCCACCCATTCCACCCATGTTTTGATACTCAAGGGCCTATTGAAGCACCAAGGATTGAAAATATTATAAGAGATACTCATTATGATCTCAACATGTAAAATTTAGGAATTGGACCTAAGTGTTAAGGATAACAACATTTCTCTCAATCACTTGATATTGACCCAATTGATGTGTGTGTGTATGATTTTTTCTTAAATAATAATTTGATTACATATAAATTTTTTCATTTATAATTACATAATATTTATATAAAATTAGTAAGAATAATTACAAATGATTATTAGGAGTTAGACCTATGAGGGGATCATTATTGATGTCCTCAAATTGTTAAAATATGGAAGTAGATTTCACATGTAGATTGGGAATCACCACCAATAATTAGGCAGAAGTATTAGCTATATAAAAAAGGTTAAAAATATTCAAGGAATATAGACTAAGGCTAGAAATGGTAGTGGGAGAGTAATCAATAATATTCCACCTCCTCCATCATCAAGTTCTACATTAGAATTCTTGTATATCTCATCTCATTTCTCATATTAAAGTTGCGGTTAAAGGCCTAATAGTTCTTGATTTCTTCCAAACGTTGTATTTATTTAGTGGTGAGGCTCATTATTTAACTAATGTTAGAGTGAGTATACATGAAGGTATAATACGAATAAAAGTTGGTATGTGTGGGGGGTTGGGAGGTGTGGTGTCAATTTGGGGAGGATTATTCTTTCTTAGACCATGATTCACACTTGAAATTTCCATTAGAGTGATTTATAGATGTGCTTTCACACAAGGTTGTTAGGATAGGGATTTATGGTCCATTAGTTCTCTACATTCTTGATGCTTCCCCTCATTGGCATTAAGGAATTTTAATGATAATATGGTTGAAAACATTATGAACATATCTTCATGGTCAAAGAACTAAGGATATGGTTATGCATGGGGTGTTATATTCTGGTATTTCTAATGGTGTTCATCTTCATTTGAACCCTAGCATCGTTAACTCTTATCTACATTAGAAAGTGAGATAGAAGGTTGGTGTTTGTAATTCCTCATGATGTCTTACAAAGGATCATTTATTTTTTCCTGAAGAAGTAGTCATTGTTGTCCCTAGTAGATAATCCTCCATCTGTAGACCATTCGAATCATAAGAAAAGCTATCTTTGGTTTTACCTAACTAAAGTTCAAATACGTGTTAAAATATGTGAACATAGAGTGGTAAAGGTGCGAAAGATCATATTAGATGCTATTTTCCAATGGTTTTTGTAGGTATGACGATTAGGAAGAAAATATATTAATTGAAGTTCAAGAAAAAAACATGCATTAGGTGGAAAGAAAAATATAATAAAATTATTTGAAATACTTGAAAGAAGAAATGCGGTCTTTTATGCAAGTGAAAATGGGTAAACTCTTAGAACTAAATATGAAGGTGGAATAAGCAGTCTCATTGGTATCTCAAAATTATCGTGTTAGAAAATTTTCTCAAGGCGCATTATAATTTTACTTTTAAATGGATTTTTTATGTCTTTCAAATCCTAATGTAATGTTGATTAAGGATATTATTAGACCTACACTTGTTTGTTGTCGTGATATTAATTGGTATGTTGGCTCAATTGCCTCAAATTTTTTTTTTGGATGCAATGAAATGTAAATACAAAGGGAAAATATATGACCTAATTGATGGGATTTTCAATTACCTCCTAGTTAGTTAGTAGAAAATTAAAGAGTTGTAAACTTAATTTTTAATACAAGGTTCATATAGAACTTGTGAACTATCGTGCACCACATATTCTAGTACAATCTATTATGTGCTATTTAATTTGTATTACTCTAAATGAATGTCATTGGACATGATAATAATTTCTTTACAAATCACCATGAAAAATACACCGCATTTGCAATAAAAAACACACTTGCAGGAAAGTAAAGAGCACACTTCTACCTAGTGGGTTTAGGAGGACCACTACTGTAACCCCCATCATAAGTAGACACATCCCACAGACAAAAAGTAAATCACACTAGCATTAAAGTGAGGCTTGTTCAAGTATTAAATGATCTTGAATTCTATAACAAGAATTCACATGGCATGAAATGGCTAACAAAATGCAATAAACCATAAGTTGTAAGAGATTCAAACCACATTGTGCTATAAAGAATGACACCATGAACTTAATTAATAATTTCAATTTATGGAAGAAAGAGTAAAGTAGAAATCAATCGAAAGAAAGAGTAATTAGCTAAATGTATAAAATAGAGCATAGTAATGGTAAATGTGGAGTTACGGAAATGACATATACTAGGAATTATAACTATGATTGGGCATGCATTGCAGTAACAATCACTTCACGAGTTTTAATGACATTAATTATTGACTTGCCATAATGTATATGATAGAGAGTTGTAGCACTACATAGAGTTGAAACAAGGTTTAAAATAGAGTAATTTCTAAAATGAAAAGATTGTAAATGAAACTACAACTACGTTATACTGTTACATATAGTACTTGGCTAAGGAAAGGGGCCTATCTCCTTAGGAAAATCAATGGTTAAGAAAATAGTAAGGCATTAAGCAATCAACCGAGCATTAATTCAAATTGGAACATAATGGGAAGTTGTATTATAAAAACTCAAATTATGATCACAACTCAGTCGACTTAGTTGATTCTTTGACTATGAAATCCTTTCTAGCTGAATAGAGCATGGTCTTTTGTACATGATGTAAAATACCTAAACTAACCAAAGGATTTAATGGATAGATATTATAATCTAGTTATTCCATCTAGTTATAATGATTCCACCAAAAGATGGAAAAAATAAACAAGTCCTGACTCATTCATTTGTGTGACAAGTGGCAGCTAGGTCAATATTCCATCATTGTGAAACTAATTACCTTTGTCACTTTTTTTGTTAAGAGATTGATCAATTTACTACTTTGGGAAATTATTTGGAAATAATTGTGTAGTTGAGATGCTGCATTATACCAATTTTCTCATAGTTGCAACAGTCTTATCTAGTATTCAACATTATGAGAGTTGTAGCAATAATTCTGGAGTGATTTGAAACAATAGTGCTGTGTGAATTGCAACAAACATTAGTTTTAACAAGAGTGGAAACACATCAAAGTTGTATCATCTAGATTGGAATCGTGAGTTGCAACAACCAACAATAGAGAGTTGAAATGTCTGTATTCAAGTCGTAAGCTACAACACATATGTTTTTCTCCCATCTGAAGGTACCCTTGCAACTCTTCCTTTTGAGTACCACTGGTTTGTTGGCATTATGACTAATGCGTTGTCCTTGATGAAAAGCTACTTGATAAAGATTTCAACATGATGAGTACAGATGTGACAAAGAGACCAAAGAAAGAAATCCCAGTTCAAAGATAGGGGAAGGATAAAGGTGATGTTTAAGAAGTATAT
Organism: Pinus taeda; assembly: GCA_000404065.3. Lineage (NCBI taxonomy): Eukaryota > Viridiplantae > Streptophyta > Pinopsida > Pinales > Pinaceae > Pinus > Pinus taeda. The sequence goes on along the minus strand of APFE031688642.1, from coordinate 14,231 downwards.
TCGGGTCTTGTGAACAAAGGTTGCGTACATACACGAGTATGGTGAAGCAAAGTCTTGTACATTTTTTGCACCATAGTATTCTCAATACCAAGAGTATTTACCATGGTATTGGCCCATAGTAATGAGTGTGATAATGGACATTTGATATCGTCAAAGAATACCATTGGCATAACCACAAAATTATCCTGAGGTATTGGCTAAGGCCTAAGCTATATAAGGAGATGGAGATCAAAGCGCTAAGTGTACATGTAAAGGCTAATTAATGAATTATTTTGATTTGAAATAAGTGTGCACAAGGAGTATGATAAGGCATCAGATCTATTAGATCTGAAATGACTACATAATCTGTTTATGGTTTGATCTGTGATGATAATGTTGCGTGTATATTGTTATGTATGCCAAGATTTGGGTTTGATTGAAATTTTGTTGTGCAAAAAAGGTATGACTCAATAATTATAGATCTATACACATGTTTGCTTCAAAAATATCGCGTACATATGCGGATCTACTTCTAGGTAGTTGTGTATAAATTCTCCAGTATGGACAAATCAGTATGTGGGTATCAACTATGAAAGACACATACACATGCATACGTGATTTATAAGGGTCATGTATATCTACTAGGGTTTTGCAGTATGAGTTGATGATACTTTTTGATCTATTCTTTTATGTTTCTTTTGTATGTCGATGAAGTCTCTTATAATTATTTGTTTTTGACAGTACTATTTGGGTTGAATTGATTATGAAGTAAAGTGTTGAATTATGATGATGTTGCTAGATGATAATCTATATTTGGTTTAATGATTTATGTTGGCTTTAGTATCTTTTAGGGGGATTGATTTAATGGTGCAATGATACAGATTCAACTATTAATATTTTGAGATCTGTACGTGAGTATGCTTTAGGGGCAATGCATACATACACAAGTATGAGTAAGAAAAATAATGTATATATTATAACATGTGTTTTGACCAGGTTTGTAGTGACAGAATCTGGTTTCAATGATGAACACTATGTGGTATGGTATTCTAATGAATGGGTATATAATAATATAAGTTGGTATGATTTTTTGAACAAATTATTTCTATATTTGACTTGGTGATACAGTTGGTTCAGTGATTAACTGACTTGGTACAATGTTGCTTTTAGTATTGTTCTTTGATATTTGGAATGGATCCAGTTTGAAACATTCTGAAAGGTGATCCACAAATAACATAGGATAAGGGGGTTGTAGCTCCCTTCCAGGAGAAGCAAGAAAATGAGAAAAGGTTGTAGCCTTCTACAAGTCGGCGCCTGCATACTGGTATGAGTCTGTGCCAATGCAAGTTTGTAAGAAATTTCTCTTTATAAAATAAGAAGAAGAGAGAGATGACAATAGTGGTGGTTTTTTCCCACATTGGGTTTCCACCTGAAAATCCTGGTGTTCATGTGTTTCTTGTATGTAATGGTTTATTTTGTTCTTACTACACATGGTTCCTATTTAATTGATTTTTAATGAAGTACTGATATGCTAGTTCAAGTTAACCAAATGATGAATTAACTGAAAAGGTTAGTGAACTAGATATACACTACTTGTCTTCATCATAGTCACGTACATATGCATGTTTACTTCATAATAGTCGTTTACATAAATTTGAATAAGAAAAGAAAATTTTAAGTAGTTTAAAATATTGAGTCACCCCCGCCCCACTCCATTATTATTTTTCCTAACAATTTGTATCAAAGCAGATCCTTCAAAAGAAGCTTGATCGTTTGAAGGAAGATTCATAAAGATGAGAAACTAGGAGGGATCAAAATCTATTAGGTCACCATTCTTCAACAGATCCAATATGGTTTTATGGAAATTCAGAACAAGAGCATACCTATAGTCACTTGGAGCAGATGTTTAGGGAACCTTTGAAGGAAGCTATCAGTATCCATCCCTCATTCCCATAGATGAAGCATAAACCAATACAAAGGCTATCAATTCTCTGTTAGGAATCTTGGAAGAATAAATTTTTTTCAAAGTGATGCAGATGAATACCGTAAAGGCTATATGGGACAAGATCATCCAAAGTTATGAAGGTGACACCAAGGTAAAAAGTGTCAAACTTGAAACACTTAGAATTTAATATGAAAGTCTCAAAATGCATAATGATGAAAGTATTGCAAGTTTCTTTCTTAAGGTATATGAGACAGTGAATTCTATGAGAAATCTTGGTGATGAAATAAGAGAACCATCACTGGTTGAGAAAATATTAAGATATCTAACTCCAAAATTTGATTTGAAAGTCTCTATCATTAAAGAAATGTAGGATATGAAAAACCTTACAATTGAACAACTTCATGGGATTTTAACAGCCTATGAAATGAGAAAAGGGGGTCCCTCAGATATCAAACAAGATGCAGCCAGAGCTAGTTCTAAAGGAAAGGAAAAGGAGGACTGATGAGCCCCAGTATTGTAGCAAGGATGCTACAACTCCTAGGGTGACTAAATTTACTTTATAACCCAGGGTGCATACAAACTTGGAGGTGACATTGTTATATGCATAGTAGATGAAACAATCTACTCTTGTCACTTCTCAACCAGGGCTTTAGATCACTAGGGTTTTTCAACTAGTGTTCTATTGACTAGGAGGAGGTTGACTACTAACAGTGAATGGAAAGCTATCTTTAATGCAAAAAGGAAATGCTTGCCTAGTTTAAGTAAATTAAAGAGCTAAATAAAAAGTTCTATGAAATGACATGAAATTTCCTAGATAAGAATTAACACACTTTACTTGCAGAAGAGAGCTAATTTAACCTTTCATTCTATCATCTAGCTATCTAGACTAAGTAGGCATGGAAATTATCCTAACACTGCTATGAATGATGTATTCATGCACTAGCTAAACATTGTAGAAAAGAGTCTTTTGATTTTCAAGTTTAGAAATGTAAATGCTAAGCTAATAATTCGATCTTCTATAGAGGAGGAAGGTGTAGAAAAGCTGGTCCAAAATGGAATTGATGGGTATGCAAGTCAATTTGAAGGCCTATGCTAGGCTCTGATCATCATTTATTCCCAAAATAGTCTAAAATAGGTTGTTATAGGGTTTCTTGCAATTACTATAGGATTTCCTGTAGTTACTGCAAGATGTCTTGGTTTACTATAGGAAACTTAGCTGAAGGCTGTAGGAAGGTAGGGAAGCTTAAAGGAAGTGATAGGAAGATGTATGATGGTAAAAAATGGTATGGGGAAAGTATACACTACCCAAGGATTGGCTCAACTCTTAACGATGGTTGGATTTTCTCAAGGTGGTTGTCCATGGTGGCTAAAAAAACAAACATATGAATTAGTGGTTGGTAGGATTAGGCGAGATGTGGAGAAGACTTAGATGAGCCTCGTGGAATGAGCTTCCCCCTACATATCAACAACTCTTGCAACAACACATTTTATTTTCTTCGTTCGTGCACAAGTTTATGTAAATGGGGAAAAGATGAGTTGAATTTGAGAAACTGATTTATTGATGGCTAATGGCTTAAATCAATGGAATGAAATGCTTTATAATCTACAAAAAACTCAAGAAACCAAAATGACTATTGCAGGTGCTTCTAAGAAATCATAAATAATGATCTACTCAACATGAAATCCTAGGCTATGCAATGACTAAAAGATAATTTTTTTTTTGGGGCTATGAGAGTGGGGCCCTGTTGAAGCCTTGAAAATCATTGCTTACAACATTGGGGGAAAAACACCATGTTTGGACCTTGGTTGGCAAGTCCTTTTATTTTTGGTGTAGTGGCCCCGAATGGGGGTAATGGGACCAGTTTCCCAATATGAATTATGATAGTGTTGATGGGGTGATATATGATAGTTTGAAGGAATGTTTAAGCTAAAAATAATCTAATCTAAACTAATAATCACATGCATATATCCTAATTTAAACACTATCTAGCTATGACTATACCCAGGAATAAAATTGAAACATGCGATCTACAATAATGTCCTAAAGTAATTGGTAATAAAGATTGTTCAATTGCAATAAGAAGTGAAATCATTTTAACAATAATCATTTCAGATAAATAGTTAGCCAAAAATGATTGTGAAAGCTATATCGCATAGGAAATTATTCATATATTCAACATAAAATTGAGGCCATCACCATATAAAAGTGCAATATTGCTAACCAATGTTTAAAATTTCACACAAACAATTTTAAGAAAAATTATTTCTTAATACATAAATAGAACAAAATCACGGGAAAAAAGTACCATTTGTAATAAGTTCTGCTCAAGTGTTTCAACAATATTGAGCTACTTCCAATCAATCCAACACCATTGAAGAGTACAAAAGTGAAATTTCAGTAGAAGATGTGAGACAAGATGAGAATAAATCTTGTTCCATTCATTTCACTAGAACTTCCTCAAAGGGACAGAAGTGCATGTTTTGAAGATTGTTTTTGAAATTTTTTTTGGACCCCTCTCTAAATGCAGGAGAGGGATTTAAATATTAAACTATAAATCCTAATAATTGATTATTAAAAAATAGTTGAGTAGGTTTAAACGACCTTCCTCAAATTGTGCAAAACAAAACAAAAATAGAAATAAAACATGGTGACTAACTCCTTTGCATTTGATCTTTGAGATCACAGATGTCTGTCATGATTTTGCGCTGTGTCGGTCGGCTGATCGTAGATTTCAACTACCCAGTGAACACGAAATGGGTCAATGCTGGAACCATTTTATGCATGGAAGAGGTTAGGCATCGCAGGGTCATCCACTGGTTGTAAGGTTTAACTAAATATTGTGAGTACGCTTCATTTTCTACTGTTGTTGCGACCACTATTGCCCTTTCTGCTTGTCTAAGCTAAGAATCCTAGTTTGAAAATAAAATTTCTTTATGTGACTCCTCCAGTATAGGAAAATCGACCTTCCCCCCATCTTTTGAATTCTGCGAGGTGATGAAGTCAAAAATTATTTTCAAGACTTCATCGTATGCAAGTCTCATGTCAATGACTTAACTCATTAACTTGTCACTAGTCTCAAAATAAAGACTCAATTGTGAGTCCTTCTAGCATAGAAGTTCTTTTTGGTGCGTTAGCTGGGAGTTAAGCTTGAGCACTTCAATTATAAACTGATCAATATTTGGACTATCTTTATACTTATCTATTAATTCTTGTAACTGTGCTTCCTTTTCTGCTAAACTGGCTTGATGTTTTATTTGCATCTGTTGGAATTCTTGCTGGAGCTTAGCTATTTGCAATCTCGCTTGTTGGTTAGATTTTTCTTGCTCTATCTATTGTCCCAACAATAGAATTTTATTTTCCTTTTCTTTGGGAAACATTTGTACCTCCGGAATTATCAATAGTCATTGTAGCATAGGCTCCTCCAAACTGAGACAATCTAGTAAGGTTGTCAGATGCGTAGATGGGTGGGTCCTTCCAGACAATATCCATCGGTTCATTATCAAGAGTAGTAGGAGTTGTAGCATCCTAATTCCTCTTCTTTCTCTTCCTTTTGATGACAACTTTGTGGATTGGGCTATAGAACAGATGAATCTCCTTAATTCTCAAATCAATTTTAGAGGTAGGAGTGGCAGGAATGTGCTCTACCTCTTGAGTATTTACAGTTTTCTCTACTATAATTTCTTGAGTTTCTTTGTGTTGTGGAGTCTATGGATCAGGTGTTTGTCCCTCTGTATGGAGTTTTTTATTAAAATGCTCCCATTCTTTCTCTAAATCAATCACCGAGGGTTTTGTTGACTAGGTGGAGGTGGAATGAATTTCAACCTATTTTTTAGCTAAGGTTTGCTCAACTGTCTTTTCTATAGATTTGGCTGTATCCTTTTCTAACTCCTTACTTTTGCTTCCCCATTCTGTGACTATTGCTTTGATTTCTTTAACTCCCTAGTAGACTTCTCTTGGGACTCTTCTTCGAAATCATCCTTAGAATTTTCTTTGGAGCTTCCTTCTAGGCTTACGTTAGGAGTTTCCCCCCTTATTGGTTGTTGGGTCCTCATTCTCTTTGGAAAAATTCTCAAGGAAATGTTTTTTGTAGATGGGTTGTGGCTTTGGCAAGTGGTACATAAGCCTTAGGTTGTCTGGCAAAAAATATCCCATAACCTCTTGGCTTCTATTCTTGAATTCTTTGTCTGAGATTTTGGCCTCATCAATAATCAACTTGACCATATATGTATAAGGGATTATATTTGGGCGTGTGGCTATGCGATGCAGGAATGAACATACCATCTCAAAAATGGTGGCAGATGAGGAAACATGACCGTCAGTTGTGACTTTTGTTTTCAGAGGTCTTGGTTCCCCTTCTTCTAATAAATCATACTTGGTTTCACACGTAGAGGTCCCTCCTTCGCTGTTGCATGTAGTATCTATGAATAAAGGAGTCTTTTTTTATTTCTTAGATGCAACTGCCTTTCCCTTCTTTGGCATTGCTCCCAAAGACTCCTTCTATGGATTTTTCCTGAAAATGGAGAAAAACAACAACTATCGGATATACAAAGATAAGAATGAATGTAAGATAGAATAATACAGATAACTTGAAAAGGTGGTAAGAAAGGAGTTTTATTTGAATGCAAGTGAGAAGATATTGTATCACGTTGGATGGCTTTTCACACATAAATGCCATTAACCTTTACTAAATGCCCACAAATGGTTTGTTATCTCTTAGCTTTAATGCTCATTAATGTCTACATCATAAGTCAGGAAGAAAGCTTTTAGGGTGGCAAGCCTTTAAATTGTTAAAATGAAAATTTTACGATTTGCGAAGCAATATCGCAGATCACATTATCACATTATGTTTGTCTACTTTCCTTATTGTTTCTGTGAGATGCAAGATGTGGGCCACTTACTATTGTTTCCAAAACATAGCTCATTTGTCAGGTTTTCTCGTGTAAAGTGCCTTTTATTAAGAAGTGAACCTAAATACTTGTTTGTGATGTATCTCGGGAGTGCGTCTAGGTCTCAATCACATTGCTAAATCTCGATGGATGGTAGGTTTGAGGTGTTCTTTTAAATGTCCGAAATATGATGCAATAAGGGAAATTCTGTCATTGCAATTTCGTATCTCACACATTTTAAGGTAACTTGTTAAGCTGTGCCTTCTAAGAATAGCAATATGCAATGCGGGCCTTATTTTTAATGAAAATTCCTTAGGACTTAGTTTATATAAGAAACATACTAGTTTTGAAGTGTTAAAGCGTGGAGTACTCTTTTGATCACTTTTCGTTAGATTTGGTGGATTAGCAAGGCTTTCAATCACATTTGATTGTGTGATATGTGGGAAAGGTAGACATTTATTAGTTTTTTGAAAAGGTGTTTGATTGATATCTCGTTTTATTAAAAAAATTATTAAGAAAAATGCGTAAATGCTAAACTTATTTTTGGAAGTATTTCTTAAAGGGTCCCCATTTATTAATGTAATATTGACTACTACTATTAACAAATGGGGGGTTGTTTAATAACACAACAATTGGTGTTTCACTTGGAAGAACCAATTATATCGAGAGTTTTTTGAAATTCCTAAAAACTTCCAAAATAAAGATGGTTTAAAAAATAAAAATTACATGTGATATAAGATAAGTCATACTGCTCTTTGAATATTTAAACAACATCCACTTAACTATAATCCTTTTGATTATCCTCTTAAATAAGAAAGTTACTTTGTCTACATCAGTCATTAATTGGTTTTAAAGATAAAAATAGGGAGGCTCTTCACAAATCAATTTTTGGTATACTCAGTTGTTATAGGTAGAGCCTCTACTTCCAGTAGGCATTCATAGACTCGATAGGGTTACATTTTAACCAACATTGATTTAGTATCCCACCTGGATAAGAATACAATTTTTAAAGATAAGCTCAGATTTGTATACTTATTTCCTTTTATTTTCTGGTAAAAAAAAATTCTTAAAAATTTCATTTTTTATCCCTCAAAGGACAATGACTTGGTTTGGTGACCAAAATTGACAATGCCATTCACTTTATTATAACTTAACTGAATAAGTTGGCTCTTAATGAGACCCCTTGTCTTTTGATTAATACAATCTCAAGCCCTTACCTATTTTTGATATGCAGTATTGATAATTTCAGCTAGTTCCAACCTTATGTGTTGGAAATAATATTGAGAGGGGGGGTGAATCAGTATTATCAACTTCTTTTCAATATGCCTTCATTAATTTATTGAACATTAACTTGTGTATAATAATGAGCATGAAACAAAAAAAATTAGATAGTCACACCAAAGAACACTAGATACAAGGTGGAAACCCAATGTGGGTGAAAACCACCTGCTGCAATATGTCTCTATCGTCTTTCAATTAGAAACTTCTTTTACAATGATTTTGTACTGGTGCAGTCCTTTACCAGTACGCAGGCTACAACCTGCAGAGAGCTACAACTCTCTCTCGTTTTCCAGTCTCTCCTGGAAGGGAGCTACAACCCCCCTTTTGGTCTTTTACTTCTTTAAGGACCACGTTTCATAAATTTTCAAACTGGATCCATGAACATCAAATAATCATCAAGTACATGAAAATCACCCAATCTCTTTATACAATGAACCAATGAATCACCCAACTCTTCAAAATGCTGTAATTAGAAAAGAAGTACCAGAAATATAAACCCAGAACTCTGCTGTAGTAGATAAAGGATAATCAACAATAGTTTCAAGATAAGACCACAACTTCACCAACAGGGGCCTGCATATATCTGCAGCTCTTCTAAGACAGAACTGTGCAGATCTGCACTGGTTATTCTTCTGCTCTGCGAACTTTTCTTAAGATCCGCACCTTCACTTCTGACTTTCTGCGTAGACCCGCACTGTGCCTTCTTCTCGCCTGCATACCTCAGACTTCGTGCTTGACTGTGCTGCGTGCACCCCGCACTGTGCCTTCTCCTGTACTACGTACCCCGCACTGCGCCTTTGACTGCACTGCGTACCCACGCACTGCGCCTTTGACTGCGTTGCGTACCCATGCACTGCGCCTTTGAATCGCCTGCGTACTTCTGATTAGGGCCAATTTTTCAGCACACCAATGTGCCACCGTCAGTCAGATCCATAGATCTGTTCATGTGCCCAAGAGATCATGACATGCCAATAGATTCACCTTAAGTTAAGTTATCTCCATGAATTAGATCTAGCTTTTAAAAACCAATCACCCAAAATTTCAGATCTTAAGATATTCTTTTGCCAAAGTTAAGTTTAGCCAAGTGATCTCCTTCCCTATTTATAGTCAAGCCCTTATTCACACCATGGGACAAAACCATCAATAACCAATACAAGGGATCCAAACCGGGGCTAAAATAGATCTTATACCATGGGCCAAAACCATAGGATCAAGATCGGCGGCTAAATACCACGGGCCAAACATAAGAAACCCCACGTGAGCGCGCTTTTTACTGCATGGAAGTGTGTGCACTGGGGTCCGCACCTTCTGTTCGGACAACCTGCGTACATGACTGCAACTTTCTGAATGGCGTACCTGTGGGTCCGCGCCTTTTGAACTGTATACCTGCGAACCTCTTATTTTCTTTATTTTGAGAGCCTGAACAGACCATTACCACTTGAGTGAGTTGCCATCAAGTACAACACCTGTATCATAGAGCCATAGAGCCATACCAGAATCATAATGCCAACAATCTCCCCCTTTGGACTTGATGGCAACCTCAAGATCCTCAACGTCATTCTCCCCCTTTGACATCAAGGGCAAAGGGTTTATGCTCCTCCTGACTATAAACCAGATCTGCAAAGAAGAATCATAATCCACCAAACACCATAAACGACCATGAAAGAGATAGAGACATATTACAGCCATGTTTAGATCAGCATCCATGTTCTCCTTCTATGCTACCATAATGCCAACAATGCATCAAATGCTCCCCCTGAACCTGTACCATTCGATCTTCGACCAATCCGGAAACCAGCACATGTACGCATATACCGATATGAACCTTGCGTACAACCAACACTTAGAAGAGATTCAACAATAAGATGATGCATCAACAACCCCCAGCTTTTGCCTGAGGTATTCAAAGGTATCCCTAGGCAGTGGTTTGGTGAGTATATCAGCAACTTGTTCCTTAGAAGGAACATACTCTAACTTGACCTTTTGTTCAAGCACTTGTTCCCGGAGAAAATGATACTTGATCGGTATGTGCTTGGTCTTTGAATGCATGACTGTTCTTTGAAATGCTTGATTGCACTTGTATTATCACATAATATGGAGATAGGTGGTGTACAAGTGATTTGAATCCTGCAAGGTTCTGTATCATCCAAAGGAGTTGGGTGCAGCAAGATGCAGCAGCAACATATTCTGCTTCAGCTGTAGACAAGGCAATCGAACTTTGTTTCTTGCTGAACCAAGATACTAATCTGGATCCCATAAAGAATGCACCACCACTTGTGCTCTTCCTGTCATCCACGCTTCCGGCGTAATCTGCATCTGTATAAGCATGAAGTCTGAGATCTGTATCTCTAGGATACCATAAGCCATAATTTTGAGTCCCTTGAAGATACTTGAAAATTCTCTTCACTGCCTGAAGATGAGTTTCCTTTGGATTTGCCTGAAATCTTCCAACTATTCCTACTGCATGCATGATGTCTGGTCTGGTACCTGTAAAATAAAGTAGACTTCCAATCATAGATCTGTAGGTTGGTTGATGCACTGTTGCTAATTCGTCATTTGCACTGAGATTGCATTCTGTTACCATGGGTGTACATACTGGTTTTGCATCTTCCATGCCATATTTCTTCAAACTCTGCTTGAGATACTTGGTTTGAGACAAGAAGATCCCTCCTTCATTTTGTTGGATTTGTAATCCAAGAAAGTATGGCAGTTCTCCAAGTAAGGACATTTCGAATTCTTTCTGCATCACCAAGGCAAAGTTTTGACTCATAGCTTCTTCATTGCTGCCAAAGATAATGTCATCTACATACACAACAA